>OMMV01088984.1:7461-28312 GCA_900302635.1 Chatrabus melanurus
AATTGGCAATGCGGATTTGATCTACACAGTCTAGCGTAATGGGCGGGGCTAAGCATATCGTGGCTGCTGTGTTGTCAATGTGGAACTAATCATCATATACAAATGGCAAACATCGCAAATGCAACATTGCATTAATTGCTAAAGTCACTAAAAGTTAGTAGCCCAGTGTTAACCTAGACAAAGATATAACGAAACGATAGCACGTCATGAAAGAAGGAATGGCAACTTGAAGCAACGTCCAGGACACTTCTGTGGTTTTCCTTATTTTCAGAATCCGATCTTTAACCTGTTTAAAGATGATTCTGTCATTTTGATCAATATTAACCTTAAAGACAAAATGACAGAAGGATAAAAGTCTCCCGGGGGGGGGAGAAAAAAGTGCTGTAGAAAATGAGGGGAGACAGATTGCTGTCTGTAATTCAACAATAATTTGTCAGAGGAAGCAATTCCTGCTGGAGCGTTGCCAGGTTTTGATATTTTACAATCAGATGAGGACTATCATTACATCTTTATTAAGTCTAATAAAACCTGGCAAGTGTGATGGGATGACTCAGACCTCCCACACACAGTCTATCATTCTTCAGCACTGTGAAGCCTGTTAAACGGAATGTAGCCGTTTTGAGGGGGATTACGTTACCCATCAGGGTGTGACTTTTACACATGAGGATATGGATGTGTTATGATACATGAGAACACATAAATGCTTGTCGTAACTCGTTCGTGTCTGTTGTTTGTATGTCTATCTTTTGTGTTTGTGTGAGATGATACTTGATGATGGTAACGGTAGTCTTACCCAGTGTTGCCAGGTTGGTCAGGTGTGTTTAGTCTAAAATATATAAGGAAAAATAATCACGTGCTGGTTATGCAAACATTTGGTGCTTTTTTTTTGTTTGTTTGTTAGTTTTGTCTGCGCTCGATCTACTGGATGCATGCTAGGTAGTTACATTGATGTGCCAGTAGGTTACGTTGCGTTACGTTGCATTTAGAAATTGTTCAGATTCCGTGCAGACATTGTAATGCAAATGCTGTTGATTTTATAATAGCTAAAATGTCTAATCAGATCAGTGTTCACTGACGTGCACTATGTTGTGGATACTGTTATTTGAGGTTAGGATATTTGAGGTTATGCCTCTTTTAGCATGAATAGCATTTTGACTTGGGCTTGATTTTCAGCATGGGCAGGATTAGGAATGAGCATATCAGAGGGACGGTGCAGGCAGGACCGTTTGGAGGCAAGGTTAGATAAACAAGATTGAGATGGTTTAGACATGTGCAGAGGAGGGACCCAGGGTATATAGGGAGATGGATGCTGAAGAGGGAGGCCAAAGAGGAGGTTTATGGATGTGGCGAGGGAGGACATGCAGGTGATTGGTGTAACGGAGGAAGATGCAGAGGACAGGTTGAGATGGAGACGGATGACCTGCTGTGGCGACCCAGCAGATCATCAAAATGGGTGGAAAACTGTCAATCTCTCTCTGGCAAAACTCAACTTTTTTTATTGAGGATTTGTCACCATTGATCAATGGCAGGAAACGTATCAACAGTGTCTCCTCGACTTATGCCGACATAAACCCACACTTTAAAATTTGTTTGAGTGCCATCTCTCATTTCAGTTGTTAACACAACACCAAAGTCGGAAATATACTTTATCCAACAGTAAAGGTTGTCAGAATCCAAAGCGCTCGTTTTGGTGCAGTTGCGTCAATAGGCCAGGAATTTTGTGTCTTTTTTTCATTTATTTGCACAACATCACAACAACAATGAAATCTGGATCACAATGACAAGAAAATTGCGGAACTTGTCTTCCAATATAATCATGTAAAATGACTCCCACCCCTGAGTGCATTAAAAGAAGTAAGCATACCAAGGATTTTTCAGCATAGTTTGACTCGTACAAGCTCGTTCAGATGGCGTGTATTGGCTTTTTTTTTTTTTTTAACAAGCAGGTGAGGTGAACCACACCAAGAAGGAAAAACTACTCCCCACAGTTATAGCCACCAGTCTGCATGAAGTGATCAAACCGTCTGCACGCCTACAACTCACTGCTGCTTAGTGAATGTGTGTATTTGCATGCAAATGTAATAGATCTCTGGTTGGGCCTGAGTGGTTCTGATCCATCCATGCCCCGCATTCACATCCAGGGCTTCTCGATTCCGCTCTGTGTATGTGTTCTGGCAGGAGGCTGGCAGCCGGTGTAGCCACGGTTGGCACCGGGCCACCCCCCCACCCCCTCTCTCCACTCTGTCTGTGAACACAATGGGCGATCCGGTAAAACAATACAGGGCCAGGAACAAGGCCCTCTATAGAGTGAGTGACACACTATCCCTGAAAGAAAAACGGTCCAAAATGCAGGACAGCTGAAACTGAAATAGACGACTAATCTCTACTCCTCCACCGTAGTACCTGTTACTCCTTAAAAAGTCAGCGGTTTATTTTAGTCAGTAGTTTTTCAATGTGAAGAGTCTCGAGTCTTCATAATGGGACAAAAATCTCATGTCAATGAGTTGCATTTACAGTTTGAAACTAAGGACATCTGAGAATTCAAAACTGAAATCACCTGCTGGTGCGATTGATTGAAGCGAAAATCTGCAGACGTTCATACAGGGTCTGGGAGCATGCACCGATGCCGTGCATCTCCATATCCACCTCACGATGGAACCACCGGTCCATCCCCACTTCTTGAAAGTAACCATGTATCTGTTGAAACATGGGCGTCCTCTTGGCCTTTTCCAGTTGTTGGGATCCTCAACACTGAGGCACCAGCATGGTGGAACATACCTGGAGAAACACGCCACATGGAGAAAATGTCGTAGCAGAACTTCCCTCACTACGCAAGTGACACTCCCCATCTGAGTCTCCGTGAGTAGCCGTTCATTTGACACAAAATCATTCTAGTGGTACCCGAGGATCCTCTGAAGAGACCTAGCACCAAAGATATCCAGTCGTTACCTAAGACGGGAAGCACCAGGACGACAAAGACTTGGACCTTCGTTCTTCTGCAAAGATGGAGTAGGTCATCTGTGCACAATGATAGCCAGACTTTAAGCTGCTCGTGTGCAGTGTGTGTTACTGCAACTGGAAAAAACGGATATCAATACACACAGTTTCCAGACAAAAACAAAAACACAGTGCGAGCTGTATGTAGAGTAAACATAAAGAACCCCTGAATTCATGCAGACACATAAGCCGGGTTCTGACCTAGCCCTGCGGGTCTGACAGGTAAAGAAGACGAGCTGAGCAACCTGTCCAAGCAGGCAGAGAAACATTCTGCGTGTCCTCACAAAAGACGGCACTCCGTGCAGTCAACGCGTGCCGGTATGACTGCGAATCCCGATGCAGTTTATCCACTTATCACGGCGATCTTCCTCTCAGTGCCCACTCACTAACACCAGTTGTAAAACCAACATCCCGTTCTCGCTGCTATCTCTGCCGCTTTACAGAGCTGTCAGGGCACAGAAATCATGAGTCCTCCAGAGCGAGAGCAGCCTTCAGACATGTAGGCCTAATCACAAATCTAAGGTTTTCCTTGTTTGCAGATGGAATCACTGCCGTATTTATCAAACGCGGCCCACCTCCTCTCCGCTGTTCACCCCTCAGGCTACCAGCCGTATCAGAAATGACTGGCACATCGGCACATTCATCACACCTATCGCCATTACCATCACCCTGCCACACATCTACCGAACCCAATGCACACCTCAGTTACATTACCACTTATGACACATTACACAGCTGATAAGATCCCTGCTGTTGATTACGTCGCCTTGCCCCAGAAAAGGTCGACGAAATGTGTCGGGGTGAGCACGATCAAAGCACAAGATGGGAGTTTTTAAAACGTGCCAACATGTCACACTGGAGGCGTAATAGTTTGGTTTTTTTCCAGTGCACAACAAGCTGATAATGAAACTAAGAGGTTTTGCATGTGTTGACTCCAACTGAGGACAAACCCATCGTGTAATGCATCTGATTACATTGAACCCAAAGGCGGTACAACATGTTTGTCAATCACATTTAGGGTTATTTCGCATCATTAACGACATTTAAGGAAATTGCATATTATGCAAATCCTTGCGCGCCTTATATAAATGTGGGTTTTGATGTTTTCTTCAATAATGTGTCAGTAAAAGGCCAAATTTGAAATGTCCAAAAGTAAATTTCATAAAATAAATGAAAATGTTCAAGAATTATGTGTATTTTATTAAATAAAGTAGCACATTATAGAAAGTAACAGCATGTTATAGGTGAATAAAAGTCTGAATTGTTGGTTCACAGCTAAATCCATGATTCCAGTAGGACAACGATAATATAATAATTGATGAATAATTTAAAGGTAAAAGTGGTCCGGCATGTTATGTATTTGGTTTAGTCTTTAATGATTTGTAATCTTCACGATAAATTCTTTAATATATATATACAAGATTTTTTATTACTTTTACAGCATCTTTTCTTTATTACATTTTCATGCATAAAACTTTTGCACAGCATTGTATTTTCTTCATTGCTTTCATATGATGCTGTTACTATACATTATGTGGGTGCGTTTAGTCAAATGCAGTTGCCAGGGAAGACGGTTATGATTTCATTTGCCTCTGCCAACTGACATTAGGAGGCGTAGGACACGCGATCACTCCTGTCTGTTTGTGGATACTAAATCACAAAAAGTCTTTTATGGATTATGATAAAATTATGTAGACAGATGATCTTTGGGGAGGAGAAGAGCAAATTGTTGAGGTAATTAATTATTCCCTCAAAAAATTTTGTAATCTTCACATACACCTTGCAGTGCAGTGGGACCCAGAGTAGTACCATCCCAGCTCACCCACCAACTTCAGCAGCCCTGCACCACCCTTGGGGTCCCTGATGTGTTACAAGGGTGCAGGCGCACAGGGCACCTCCTCACTAAGTCGACAAGGGACATAGCTACTGGACAAAATTATATAGACTGGTGATCTCTGAGTAGGAGAAGCGTAAATTGTTGAGGTAATTAATTTCTCTCTCTCAAAAAAAAAATATTACTTTGATTTCTTTAAACATTGCGAGGTAGGTCAGGTCACATGGCACCATGGTGCCACAGCGCCCTCATGCGGTTTTGAGCTGTGTGAATATTTGCATCGTGGCCTGAGTGATAATCCCGACACAAAATTTGTCGTGAGATTTCTGCAGGCTGGAAAACATCCTGCACCCAGATGCCGAGTTAACGTGATTGGGTCTTCCTCAAGGACTCTTCCAACAAGTGACCAGGATTCAGTTCAGTTGGAGGACAGCCCTCTCTATATTGCACAAAATAGGTTTTCCTTTTATTTCATTCGACAGCATTTCAGTCTACTTGTAACTTCAACCACACCTGCTCCTAATTTCAATCATGCATGTGATGATAAGGTTATTCCCCGCAATAAGCCCAGACATGTCCAGCAGGTGGCAGTGTTCAGCAGGTGACAGACAGGTATATGGCATATTACATAAGTAAAAACAGTAAAAATGACATGCACATCCATAAACCACAGTAGGATGGATGCTGGATCATAAAGATAACGTTTTTGAGCCCCAGGCTCCAACTCATGCAAATAAACGCTGGACACAGGAGGTTTTTTTGGTATACTTTAACCGTTTAGTCAGTTTGTCGTTATTATGTGCCCTTTTAATTTGGTGAGGTACAACTTGATAGCGTTTATTGTCTTTGAGTTATAATGCAAAGGAACTGGAGGGGATGGACTCGATTATTTATTCATTCACTCACTGCATTTTACAGGCCACAAGCGTGGATGACATCATAAATCAATTCAGCTATTTAACGTGACTTACAAGATGAAAATAAACATAACAGGCGTCTGTAAAAAAAACATTCTAAATGCTAAAAGCTATGATGTCACCACGTAGCACTTGTGCGGTTAAATTTTCACATAATGTGACCTTAAAGAGCAGCTCAACCTAAAAGCGCCGGAGGCTGAAGTGCTTCTCTGAAGCGTCACTGTGGGCTGTGCCGCATTCCATCATCTTAACCCAGGCCCCATTAAATAAAGTAGTACTCTTCCACACAGCTGCCGTCCTGTACAGCAGCAGCTCCAGCTAATTGGAATATCTGTCTCACTTGTCCAATCACAGCTGACATGTTGCCATGAGGGGAGAGGTGGCGAGGTGATGAGATGAAAGGGCCCCCCGGGGGGGGGACGGAGAGCTGCTCATACGCTGTACTTTCACCCTTTCAGGCGGCGGCGGAGGAGAGGATTCGGAGGCAGAAAAGTAGTGTTGAAGAAGGCAGTTGTGCCTTTGTCCACAGGTAACAAACCGAGACAAAAGTTCATCTGTTCTGGGACGAGCGTCTGTCTCGGCGGTTTTTTCGTGTCAAATCTTGCCTCATCTGTTGCGCCACTTGAGGAATGCGAGAAGCAAGAATGAGTGTCGACGCACAACTCGGCAGATTAAAACCCAAAAAAAGCTCTGCATTGATGAAATTGCTTCAAAGACTCTTTTTTTTGTGTCTTAAGTGTATCAGAGTACACAGTGAAAGTATATGAAGGTACCTGATAGCACCGCGAGCACGCTCCGTGCCAAAAAGCTGTCCTCGTGCACTTCTCTTCACCTCTCACTATGATTTATACCAAGCGCAACTCACCTTTCATGTGTGCCGCACACGTGTGCGCTCTGGTGCGAGTGGACGAGCATGTGTCTGCATGTGTGGCTGGAACGCCGACGTCTTTAAATGGAAATGGAGAATGTTAATGTTGCGAGTCGCCCTGCAGCCACGAGAGTGAAATCAACCGATGACCTCTGTTAATCAACAGTTACATTTGGCCGTTCTTTCATGCGGCGCCGACTGGATTCTCTTCAGCGCACATGCAAACTTCTCCTCACTCGTCCCAGGTGTTTCTGTCTTGCGCCACAGAAAAGGTCACGGCAGTGATCGACCCCTTCTCTCTTTCTTGG
The DNA here is from genome assembly GCA_900302635.1 of Chatrabus melanurus. Lineage (NCBI taxonomy): Eukaryota > Metazoa > Chordata > Actinopteri > Batrachoidiformes > Batrachoididae > Chatrabus > Chatrabus melanurus. The sequence continues at coordinate 14,386 of OMMV01088984.1, forward strand.
TCTTTAGATTTAATCTTGTTTGATTTTTTTGTTGTTTTTTTTTTTTTTTGAAAAGGCCAAAGCTAACCTGAATCAGGCTGACACACCTGTACTACAAGTCCCTCCCCCTGTACACCTGTTATCACAGTGGCAGAAGGCAGGTAATGACATGAGTCGACAGGTGACCAGGTTTTAACCACTGGTTGGTGGTCAGAGCTTCATGAACCCCGTCATAACCCCTGTGACCCTCCCCTGTAGTTCACAGCACCTCCGATCCGGCTCCAGGCTCGCTGTGAATGGAGCTTTAAATGAAACCCTTTATTTATCCGGTTGTTCAACCTCCAGTTCTGAAGTCTCACGGGGGCTCCCCTTAGGGGCAGTGGGGGCGTCCATTATGGTTCTTCTGCCAGGACTTCGAAAGGGGAGGGAGGCATCCATTACAGCTCCTGGGGATGAAATGTCCAGATGGCCAGGTGCTGTGGAGGAACCTGTCCCACCCTACAACAATCCCAGCTTTCATCCGCCAGCCCTACACCAGACCAGACCCTACTGGACACACTGGGCTGGCCAAGCGAAGAGAAGAGGGCAAAGGAGAGTCATGGATTCGGGTTTAAATCTTCCTCTAATGCTAAAAGGCATCGTCACACCAAGCCTGGGCTGCCTTACCGCTAAATTCCACCAGGTATGGCTGCGTCGCGTCACGGCAGCGGCACGGCTGCCGGAGGTGATCGCGGCCATTCCAGACGATGCCTGTGATTCCACCAGCAGTGCTGTGGAGCGTTTCAGGTGTATCCCAGAAACGGCTCTCCCCTCCAGAGAATACGCACCAAGTTTCTTTTTGTTGACGGAAAGCACGTCAAAATGCACAGAGCAGATCGAGCCAGACAGGAAGTTAACACTCGAATGGCGTAGTGAATCCGGTCAAGTTTCAAAATAAAAGACCCTGTGTGGACTACGAGTAATGTTTCACTTCATTAATTCAACAATACGTCATACGTGGTGGAAATAACATTAAAGATGATTAAACCGTACAAAAAAAAGAGAAACCATGCAACTACATAGTCTACAGACCCACTGTAGAAGAACAAAAATCGAGGGAAAAAATGATCAAATCAACAAGGAAACAAACGCTCTGCTCTTGAAACACTAACAGTGGGATCTGTAGCCACATGCATGACGGAACAAAGCCGCAGTGCACACGTGATGTCATAAAGCCACGCCTGGTGGAATAAACTTGTTACTTCAGTGCAGGTGAAACTTTCTATCACACCTCCATCCTCCGCAATTCATGTTTTGTTTACGTTGCCTTTTTTTTCCTCCTCCTGATAGCTCCCCCAGCTACGATTGGTCACAGGATCACATAAGTGGTCACCATACTGTTGAGTTTTCGCTGGACAAATTTCTTGCTATGTTGACAGAAACAATGTAATTTTGTTAAAATTTAGCCACTGCCAACAGTCATCAATGCAAAAGTCACTGATTCATGGAAATTAACAGCCAGTTGGTGCTTCCTTCCAACATGTAATGGCATAAAAATAATTAAATTCTTAAGGACCACGGCGCATGCAGCATTAAATCAGCTTACTCCATGCCACTCCGTGCCAGCAAGAGGCCTGGAATGATCTCGAGTCCCCTCACGTTAATGACTTCTAGGACTAAAGACAATGCCACCACACAGAACCACTAATGGTGTCAAAGAGGAAAAACTGTAACCATGGGGGAGTTTGGCAACTTTGCTTCTGCATATGGATGAGGTTTATGTCAGTTCTAGCCAAAAATGAGCTAAACCCTGCGTGCTGGCATTTCCCCAGCAACTAATCAGGTGATACAGTGGTCTATCACAATGACAAGGCCAAGGACACGCCCATGTTTCACCTGGCTGCAGGAGATCAATGGATTGGTGGCCGGCCTGGGTGGTTGCCATCTAGGACCCAAGACAGTTCTGTACCGTGGTGGACCTGACCTGGTCATACAAGAAGACCAGGAATCCCCACCGCTCAAACTGCAAAAGATGTCTTTTTATCCAAAGAGTTCTCCTGTTTTTAAGTGTACTGGAGCTTTGTAAATCAAGCTTGTCGTTTCATCTTTGGTGTCATAACTTTGAGAGGAAATTTAGACCAAAAAGAATCTGCAGAGATATGTTATAATCTACGAGGTGTGCCAGTGACCATGGATCATCATTGACGAAAAGCGTACTTTCACAACTCACATAAACACACACAGAAACCCGCACAAGTTGCCCCAACACACAAACCAATTCCACCCTAATACACACAAGCCCATTGTGAGGCCACAAAACGGAAACAACACGCCGCTCAAAAAACACCCAGGGGACTCACAATTCACCGCTCAATCAATGTAACCACTGTGCGCGGACACACACTTAAATGCACACATTGAAATGAAATAAATATGTTTTATGACAAATGATTGCACGCACGCACACTCTGCGCTGCACTGCATTGCCCTCGGGGGACAGGCCAACAAGTGCAGCTATAGGATTACTAGAATTGACGCTTCAGTCTTTCCATTGTGAATGTGAAAATCCAATGAGGGGCCTCTAAGTGGATGCACTCACACAGAGAACCTGTTCGAAGGTCGCTAATTAAATCTAAACAGACGCTGACATTGATTTGAGAGGCCATTACGCTCCGCTTGTGGTCATAGAAGCCCCCTTACAAGGAAGCAGAGCAGTACAGGGTTGACGAATAACTGACCACAGCAAAAATAACTAATAAATAAATAAATATAAAACTACAAAGTCTACGGTGAAAAATGTCTTTATTGAAACAAGGGGAAAAATAAGCAAATATGAGGTTTGAACAAGTCAACACAACAGGTTGGTTGGCGAAAATATAATTTATTGATTCCCATACCTGTAAAGAGTGCTGGAATGGGTCTTGACCACCTGCCAAAATGACAGTGATGGTAAAAGTTGCTCTTTTGGGTCCAATTGTTTATTATCAGAACAAGTAGTTCGTGGGATAGGATTTGAACGCCAACGTGTAGGCCTGCCTGAGTTTGATTCCCAATCCTGTTACCTGTCTGTGTCCTTTAAACAAGACACTTTATCTGCATCGTCTCCATCCACCTGTAAATGGGTACAGGCCTTGGCTGGGGAGGAAACCTGCATTGGACTGGTGTCCCATCCAGGGGGAGTTGTAGACTACGATCCACTTCACACTATGGCATCCAGGGATGTGCACCGCCCCAATGGGCCTCAGGTTCTCCATAGGACTTCTTAGGATTTATTATCCACCGTTTGTCCTGGTTGCAGTTGGCAGCAAGCTATCTACGTTATCCCAGATGTCTCTTTCCCCAGCCAAAACCACCAGTTCTTCCTGGGGTACCCTCAGGCTTTCCCAGGCCAGATGGGATATATAATCCCTCCAACATAATCTGGGTCTCCCCCTTGGTCTCCCTCCATTCGGGCATGTCTGGAAAAGAGGGAGACATCAAGAAAGCATCAGAATCAGATGCCCCAGCCATGTTGACTGGCTGCACATTGGTGACAGCGGTAAGGAAGAAATCTCAAGCAGACCAGACTCAGTGGGGTGACCGTCTGCTTTGGCCATAATAACGAGATAAAACAAAAAGACCAGATTTACAGAACATGCAGTGACAGAATTGTTGCAGCTGAACGACCAAATATAGTCCAGAGTTCACAATGACGGAATCCTTGAAATAAATAGTTCCAGTGAAGTCGACCAAGTTTGTCATATCAGTCATACGTCAACCATTATACTCGTCTTCTTCTTTTTTTTTTTATGTTACACAGAGTGTGCTTGATTTTTTTTTTTATGAAAACCTGTCTACACTTAAACGAAGTAATTTTTTTAACATGCTGTTACTTTTGGCCTCATCTCAAATTCTTTTTCATGATTTCATAGAGTGGGAGGGAAACGGAGTGCAGGTGTGAACTCCAAGAACGGTAGAAGTGTTTCAGAGTTTCAGTTGGCACGTCTGTAATTGTCATAATTTCTGAGAACATTCGGTTAAAATTTGACTGAGCAGAAATGTCTCAACCAACATCAACACCCACAAACAGTCTGTTTGAGGAGAGCGCCTGTAAAAATGAAACAAAGTTTTGCTGCATTTCCCGCCCTCTTGTCACCTTTCACCAGGGATACGTACTGCTGCGAGGCATGGACTTCCAGATGACTGAAAGTTCACTTTGTTTTGCCCTACCTGAAAAAAAAAATCTAACGCATAAACATACATGACCTCATCTTTACACGAAGAGAAGCATGTGCGTGAGAAAACATAGTGAGCAGCTTGTTTCATTTTTGCTGTTTGAGCCGAGCCCTCAAAGGAACCTCATTGGCCCTGATCCACATTTGTGTCCATTAATCACCTAAAAAGACGTTGTGATGTTACCAGTTTGTGCTCTCACAAATATGTACACTGTCAGGATTAAAGACATTTTTAAATCAACCGTGACGAAGCGTTAACGGCTCAAGAAGCAGGTTCATCACTCGATGGTTATTCGTTCAAACTCGATGATTGTCTACAAACATTAACGCCTTGGTGTTGCCTTTGAGCCAAAATGAATAAAAACATTTTGGACCTGTGGCGCACTTTTTTTTGCATGATCCAGCATGCAGGTGCCTCAGTATTGAGCACCCAAGCAGTGAGAAGGCCACGCCCACGTTTCACCTGGCTGGAGACACTTTGACAGTTCGACACTTTCACCGCAGACAGATACACTTCTGATGGAGGAGAAAGCCTGGATCTTAGTCTTGATTCAGGACAATTGTCAACCCAGACACTCCGCTTCCCCACTCAGCTTCTCAAGTGCTGCAATCAGGGTATCCATTGATGCTGCAAAGATCACAGCATTGTCAACAAAGTCAAGGTCAGTGAATCTTTCCTCGCCATCGGGGCTTGTCCACTGCACCGTGGCACCCAGGTCCAAACCGGAGGCAACTCATGCAGGTGGGCACCTGGAGCATCCCTTCCCTGATCAAGGATGACCATCTTCCATACCAATGAAGGACATGCGCAAAATGTTTTTCCAAAATAATGTGAAGACAACTTTTGGAAACGGTTGCAAAAGGCGAAGTCACACTATAACACTAGTCAGGAAGACCACCTTCAGGTCGTGTTCCCGGCTGGCCCATCACCAGCAGAGCCACAACAATGAGAGGCCCTACCGCTGCAACCTCTGTCCTAAGGCCTTCAAGAGCTCCTCTGCTCTTCTCTACCACCAAAATTCTCACTCAGGGGAGAAGCCTTATAAATGTGAGGATTGTGGCAAAGCCTTTAAACGATCCTCCCTACTCCAGGATCTTGATTGTTATAACACTACTATGACATTAGCCTGCGCTAGTGTTGGCAGCAAGTGGAGGCCAGCGGACACCGACGTTTGCAAATACGTTCATCTGCGTTGGCACAAACGTCATAGTGTGACTGCGCCTTAAGGTGTATGATATTGGGCTCAAACATCAAAAAGGTTGTTGGCTTGATCCCTGAAACTCCCAATCTGTGTTGAAGTGTCCTTGGACACGATATTGACTCCCAAAGCACAGATCCAACCAAAAGATTAGAATTTCCCATATAAAACTGCCAATATAGTTGTTGCAATCCTGGCGCTCACCCTTTCCTTTACAGAGTAGGACGAGAAGTCCTTTCTTCCAGCCCGTAGGGGTGATACCTGTCTGTCAGATTGAAACAAAGATTGTTTGCAATGTCAAGAGAGCAGCATGTCCACCCACCTGGAGGAGTTCAGCTCCAATACCACAGAACCCTGGAGCTTTCCCCGCCCTCAGCTGTTTCACTGTTTGACACTTAACAATCCTTAAAAGTCCATTTTGCCATCCTCACAAAGTCCACATCTCTGCTCTGTCTTTGCTTGTATTTGTGCATATTTGCTGGTTTACTGCTGAAAATTGGTTGTTTGCATTTCGTCTCTTATAAATATCAATTTTAATTTCATTCCCTGAAGTTAACCAACTGGTTTTACTTGCATAAATATGGACCATCTGTGTGGAAATTCAGAAGCTGCCAAGTTGTTTTGAAAGGCGATGACAAATGATTAATTTTATATTTGGCATGAGGGTGGGTCAAAAAATTCCCTTTTGCTTTGAAAGTTGAAACTGTTTGTACTGTTTCCATCATTTAACTGTTCAAATAGTTATTGAAGGCTGTGGCTCTATGAAAGCTCAAACTGGTGCTTCCCTGAATGGATTTAAAGAAATTGGTTGTATCCGTAGAAGTGAGCAGACTAGTTGGTCACAATCAGGTGGGTTTATCAGATTTAGTCAGTGGTCACGCTAAGAACTGGGAACACAGATTGAGTGCTCTCACGGAAAGGGCAGAGCTGGACACTTGGCCATATACAATTTCTTGTTGGACAGGCTGCAGTTTTATGTTGGTGTAGTGCTAATTACCAAACAAAATCAAATATATAACTGGTTAGTTATATTACGTTACCTGAAAGGAGTGGAATAAACATCAGTGGTTCCCAACCCTGGTCCTCCCGGATCCCCTAGCCTGCAGGTTTTCCATCTCTACCCTGGTCTGCCAAAAGCTGATTAGCTCATTCAGGTATCTGTCAGCCTTTGAGATCAACAGACACAGAGGAGGAGCTTATGGAGTCATTAGGTCGCTGGACAGAGGTGTTTGGTGATACTGACATCTTTACAGGAGAATGAAAGTCCAAGTCCTTAGGGTCCTGGTGCTACCTGTCTTACTATATGGTTGGGAGACTTGGACACTAACCAGTGACTTAAGGCGATGACTGGATGTCTTTGGTACTTGGTCTCTTCAGAGGATCCTTGGGTACCGCTGGAATGACTTTATGTCAAACGAGCAGTTACTTAGGGAGACTAATATGAGGAGTATCACTTGCATTGTGAGGTAGCATCAGCTTTGACATTTTGGCCATGTGACCCGTTTCTCTGTGCATGATCCAGCACATAGGTGTCTGAGTGTTGAGGACCCCAGTGGCTGGAGAAGGCCAAGGGGACGCCCACGCTTCACTTGGCTGCGGCAGATAGATGGTTATTTTAGAGATGTGGGGATGAACCGGTTGTCTGCCTGGGTGGTTGCCATCCAGGAACCAGGGCGGTTCCGTGGTGTTGTGGATGCGGCGAAGTGCAGCATCAGCGCACGGTCCCAGACTTGGCTTGGTGTCTGTTAGCTCTTGATTGGCTGAGCACACCTGAATCAGCTAATTAGCTACTGGCAGAGCAGGGAGATGGAAAACTTGCAGGTTTGGGGGTCCCTGCGGATGAGGTTTGGGAACCACTGGATAGAGGATTTGTTCACAAACTATCTTCACAAGGTCACTTTTGAACCAGATAAATGCTAACTAGCCAAACCAGCTGGCTTGGCAAGCCATTGTAATGACTTGACTAAACTACACAGCTTACCCGCCAAAGTAATACGTTGCAATTAAATGGTCACGTATTTGCTCTGTCCGGTCATATTGTTCGGGATCTTATTCACTCGATAAAATTTAATTACATGATGTAGCTAATAATGATAGCTGCCTCTGTGTTCACTGTCTGAGGTCAGCAGTATGAAGATGTCTTGAGATTCGGCATTGACATAAACATACAAGTCAAGGTCACAAATTTATCTCAGTATAAACGATCCACGAGGATTACAGAAGCAAATAACTGACCTTTGGGTAAATCTGTAAATCATGCTGCTCATATGATTAGTGCTTTAGAGTTTTGACTCTCACTCCGGATTTCCAAATATGAACAACGAAAAGACAATGTTTTTAGAAACTTCTCTAAAGTCTGTTTATTAAGTTTTTTTCTTGATATGTGGGAGTTTTGTTGTTGTTCCGCACAGAAACAATTTCATCTTCCGGGGGGATCAAACTCAGAGAAGACGAGTCATGAGGGAGGAGCAGTTATTTTGAGAGGAGCGTAAAAAAAACACAAGGAGTGATGGAGATGGATATGATAAAGCTGAGCAAGTAGGAGAAAAAAAATTGAGGCCAAACAAACAAGATTGATGAGGGGTGAGGAGGTGTTTTCCTTTTCTGAAGACTCGCTCCCTGTCCTCCTCTCTGTTTCTCTTTCCTCCCCTCGGGCTGTTCTCTTTCTTGCATGTCTGGACGGGCTCGAGTCAGTCCCAGGTAAAGCTGGTCACCCGAGTCCTCTCGTTCCTCTTACCCCACCTCCATCTCCCCTTTTGCTCACCTGCCCCGAGGCAAACCTCCCCCTCCATCCGGCACTGTTGAGTAAGAACAGGAGAAACCACCGCGGTGCTCTGCAGCACTCTGCACTGATGAAACCTTGCATAAAACAATGCCTCCACTGTTGAGCTCAAGTTTAGCGTGAAAACAACTTTTTTTTCCCCAGCTGATTTATGGTTATTCCGAATTGAACCCAAGTATGCATTTGACAGACCAAACTTTTGTTTATCCCGTTGCTCTTAACACTTGGCGACAATAGGCACAGTTCTCAAGGTTAAGCTGCAGATGTGTTAATGTGCGAAGACCGTGTGATCGGGCTTTTTAAGACGTTTGAAGAAACAGCCGAGTGAATAGCGGAGGAAGAATAGAAATGGAAGGGATGAAAGAGGAGGAAAAAGCTCATTTCTGCTGACATGGGCTGGTTGTTTATAGGCGACGGAGAGCCAGGTCAGTAGAGAGTGACAGAGCTACAATGGAAACACAATGGAGACTCTCCTTCCCCCAACGCCAGCCATCTCTCCTCACTGACTTTTTTATCCTACTGTCGGCCCTGCCAGGCAACATCACGGGCCAGGCTTGTTCAGCAGAGCCGCAATAAGACAACACTAATAAACGCCAAACAACAAACGGCTTACACGTTCAGATTTTACACTGAACTAGCCAGGGATAATTCCTTGCCTAATGTATAAAGGAAACACCAACCCTCACTAACATCTTCCTTTTTCTGCCGCATAACATCACCCGGTCCCCAACCAGTTTATCCACTGTCAACAATCCAGGCCTGCCATTGGTGCGAGGCACCTGCTGCTTCCTGGTTCACAGTGATCAGGAGGCGTTAAAACAAATGAACCATCTCATTTGGTTCAGGTGTTGACAGCGCTTTTCATCTGCTCTACTCTTACGCAACTTGACACTGTGCTGGCACTCTGCACTGCTTTCTGACAGATTGGTTTTTCTTGCTGGGGTTCAGCATATTTCTTTGCTTATTCTGCAGCTTAAAATTGCTTGCGCAGACCACCGTTAAGTGCAGCGCTCCAGAGCCTCCCCTCGAGCAGAAGCGAAATGAACTTTATTTTAATCTTTTACTTGTAAACCACACCCACCCTTATATTATTCCCCAATGGGAAAAAAAATCTCCCTAAACTCAGTAAACAACAGCACTGCGGCTGAATCATCACAGGCATTCGAGGCACAGGCGCCTCGGGTAACTCACAAATCAAAATTACTTATGACTTGAAAATTTCATTAGGGCTCCAAAGGCATGCTTGTGTTTCCACCTTTCAGTTTGATTCAAGGTAGCAGAGTAACAAAAGAAGTCATGGCGCTTTCCTTTTCTGCCTGCTTTGTGCGGCAGTCAACAAAGATCGAGGTCTGTAATTATTATCGCTTCCTCGCTGTTTAAAATGCACTTAAGTGATTTAGAGGCAAAGTTGAGCGTGCCTGCTCCTTCCATGGACAATGCATACGTTTCATGCATTTTAAGGCGCAGTCACACTATGACGTTTACCCCAGTGTGCGGTGAACGCAGTGCAAAGTCGAGAAACGTCAGCAAAACTCACCTTCCCGGAGTTTGGTAGTGAACCTCAAACGCAGCACTGCAGTCCATAACGTGGTGCTAGTGGAGGCCAGCAGAGGCGGGCGTTAGCCAGTGCACAAATTAGAACAAGCCGGACCTTTACCAACATGGCAACGTGCAGGAGACGGGGTCGACACACCACTGTCCAGTGATTCTGAGCAGGCAGGGCGAAGCAGCACCCAGCGTAGACGATCGCACCAGTAACTTCAGCTAGCGGACGCTAACTTGATCGTAGCGGAGATCAAATTTCTCCAACGGTCTCCAACGTAGTCAGAGGCACGTCAGCAAATGGTGAGGAATTTTAAACATGTTGACATTTTTGGCGTGGTCGACGTTCATTGGTGGAGGACGGCAGAGCCCAGTGGTGGCTAGCGGCAGCTACCGGACATTTGCAAGTAAGTTCGTCTACGTTGGCCCAAACGTCGAGGTGTGACTGCGCCTACAGGAAGGTGGAAACGTCCAGAATTGACCCCAGACCAAATCTGAATTCTGCTACTGTGCAAGACTTCCAGAAGTGTGTGCAGCCGTTGCCTGGATCTGGAAGTATTGTTGAAATTTTCAGACTTTATGTGCAGTTACAGAGAAATTTAACCCTAAACCACTTAAGAGAAAGCAATGTGCAAGGTTGCAGCTGAGACATCAGCTTAGAACCTCGGTCCAACTCCACATGTGCACAAGGCCCTTCCGGAAGCGGCGGTCAGTTTCAGGAATGTAAAATCTTCCGTGGAACACATGCACAATTTTTGCAACCAACCAACCAAGCTTCTTTTCTTCTTCTTTCTCTGTAAAATCAGATTTGGCACAAAATATCAAGCTTACATTAGTTTGCTCTTGTTACCGCCGACAAAGATGTAAGTTTTAGTGATGATAAATTTTTCCTTTTGCTGACACATTGCAGGTTGTCCTCCAACACTTCTTGAAATGAAATGCATTTATTCTTAAAATCGGTTCTTTTCAACTCCTAATCTTCACCTTAATTGTGAATTCCTGCTCTTATGTCGGTCTATTTATATCAGCATTTTCTTTTTGTTGATTTGTTTCTGCTGTTGAAAAACTCAGGATCGAGATTGGAACCTGGCTGCGGATTCTGGGTAAATTTACTTTAACATGGTTCTTAACTTGTTTTGACTTCCTGCTGTTGGATTAGTTCTTTGGTTGTTTTTTTGGCTTTCCAACTTCCAAAAAGACCCACCACAGCTCTGCATGGTGGTAAATTTGAAAGACTTTGATTTTTGTCGTCACTGAAAATATTTGATTGTTAAATCAGTCTATTACAAATGATACATCGGTAGTAATAGTAGTTTTTTGTTTGTTTGTTGACTTGTTTAATTATGATCAGGATTACTACCAAAAACTGTCACAAAATTGGTAAGACAATCACATCTTGGAAGAGAAACCACTCAAAATAGAATTTGACCCAGAAGAAAGGGAGATTATTAAAATAATTTCCTAACGTTGAAGATATGTCATGTTGATGCTCATGCTGTATCATCACTTCCTTCTTGCGACACAAAGTGTCGGCTTCTCATTGCAAATCCAAACATCCACGTAGTTTGATTCAAAGTTAGACAACTTTAACAATATCAAACACAGACTCTGCTTACTCTCCAGAAACAGGATTCACTACATTTTGATGTCATTGTGAAATATTGTGTAATTAAAATGAAATCGTTTTTTTGTTTGTTTGTTTATGTGACAATGCATGACATGTTATATCTTTAGCTTTAGATACTGAAGCAACACCAGACCTATATTTTAGTAGGTCCCTTTTGTATTTGTAAAATTCATTCATTCATTTTCTGCCACTTATCCGGGTTTGGGTCACTGTGGCAGCAGACCAAGCAGCTCAGCCCACACTTCCCTATCCTCAGCCAGGCCCTCTAACTCCTCTTGGGGGATCCCTAGGTGTTCCCAAGCCAGCTGGGAGATGTAAATCCCTCCAGCATGTCCTGCGTCTTCCTCCCAGTTGGAATTGCCTGGAAGACCTTCCTTGGGAGACAACCAAGAGGCATCCTCGCCAGATGCCCGAACCATCTCAGCTGGCTCCATTTGATGTGAAGTAGCAGCGGCTCTACTCCAAGTCCTTCCTGGATATTCGAGCTTCTCACCCTGTCCCTAAGTGTAAGCCTGGATACCCTACGGAGGAACCTCATTTCCGCCGCTTATATCCACCATCTCATTCTTTCAGTCACTACCCAAAGTTCGTGACCATAGGTGAAGATTGAGAGCCTCGCCTTCCAACTCAGCTCTGTCTTGACCACAAAAGTTTGGTAGTTTACCCTATCATCTGACCCTGCTCATCACCAGGTGGCAATCAGTTGACAGGTCCGCCCCTCTCTTCACCCGAGTGTCCAAGACACATGGTCGTAGGTCTGATGACACTATTACCAAATCGATCATTGACTTTTGACCAAGGGTGCTCTGGTACTAAGTGTACTTATGAACACCCTTGTGCTCAAACAGGGTGTTTGTGATTGACAATCCATGACCAGCACAGAAGTCCAGCAACAGTACACTACTCTGGTTCAGATCAGGGGGGCCGTTCCTCCCAGTCATTCCACTCCAGGTTTCCCCATCATTGCCAATGTGAGCATTGAAGTCCCCCAGAAGAACTATGGAGTCCCCAGCAGAAACCTTTTTCAGGATCCCACCTAGAGTCTCCAAGAGAAGAAGAATAAAAAGATAGAGCCAGGAACAAATGGAGAGCTGGTAGCTCGATGGCATAGGAGTTGGACAGCCAATATAAAGACTGGGGTTTGATTCCAGGTGTGTGCTTCAGGCTACCTGTCTGTGTCATTGGACAACACATTTCAGCTGCATCATCCCAGTCTCCCCAACTCTAAATGGGTACCAGCCATGGCTGGGGAAAGAACCTACAATGGGCTGGCATCCCATGCAGGGGTAGGCGGAGACTCTCGGCCGCTTCACACTACGGAATCCTTGGATGAGCATCAGCCTGATGGGCCTCAGGACTTGTATACGACTTACTTCATGCACAAACTATGGTTTTCAGAGATTGGATGAACAACTTTTGAAATGTAATGAAGTTGCACTTGTATACATGGTTGAAGGTGACTCAGTGGCTTGCTAAACCATGTCATAATGCAGCTAGCATAAGGATGCTAAACATTAAACTGAATAGCTCCATGGAGATGTGATCACAGGCCGCCTGTGACCTCTGGATAGAGCCGCTGCTGGCCCCTGTTAGTTCTGCAGGGACACAACGGTCAACCCGGGCCAGCATTACCTCAGGAAAGAGATTTTCACTGTGAAAACACCAGCCGTCTCTGCTGCCTGCCTCTAGTACAAACACTCCCAGAGCTCCCAGAGGGAGGTGGGGCGGCGGCGGGAGCAGAATGGGGTCAGCTGCACCGGGGAACATGGGACAGCGACAGGGTGAAGGGAGGATGATGATCTGTTTCAGGGACATTCTTGGACAGTCACAGTATTGAGTGCAAGCGCATTCTGAGTCATCAGGCAATATCACAATTAATTACAAACAATATACGAAACTCAAATTGCATTTGTGTAGTGATGAAGACCATGATGTCTTTTTGCTGCTCCAGTGTTTCTTCTGTTGCATCATTTCATGAACTTAACTCTGTAATTATCAAAAGTTAGACATGATATCCTGCAGTGTTCCAGTTCCACGCTGTATGATCATACTTTGTTTCTTCAATGTAGCCACAGGAAAATTGATACTTTCATTATTTTTGCAAATGGAATACTCATTGTGATGTCGATCCAAAATTTTTCACCAGCTGAAAAATGTATTTAAGCCTCATGCATGCTTTATTTGGTTAATATATATATATATCTATATATAGCTATATAGCTATATATAGATATATATAGGTGATGCACTGTCCCCGCTGCTGTTCTGCATAGGCCTCAACCCCCTCAGCCACCTCATCACAAAGAGCGGCTATGGATATCGATTCAGGAGTGGAGTAACCATCAGCCACCTCCTGTACATGGATGACATCAAGCTGTACGCCAGGAGTGAGCGAGACATTGACTCACTGATCCACCTCACCAGGATCTACAGTGAGGATATAGGGATGTCATTCGGACTGGATAAGTGTGGACGAATGGTGGCACAGAGAGGGAAGGTGATCCGGACTGAGGGGGTGGAGGTGCCAGAAGGCAGGATAGCAGACATACAGGACAGCCACAAGTACCTGGGCATCGCACAGGCCAACGGGAACCACGATGAAGCT
>OMMV01089221.1:5315-18514 GCA_900302635.1 Chatrabus melanurus
GGGGCATCAAAAAAAAAAAAAAAAAGAAGCTACGCACCTGACCAGACTTTCAAAATGCGCACTTGAAGGTGCCCGCAGTACAATCACGGAGCACCGGAGGGACCATGGAGAGGGAGAAATACAAACAAACGACAACAAAAAAATTGTAGGGCTTGACGTGCTACGTGTGCGCACAACATAAAATCCGTTCCCACAGTTTGATTTGGTTTGATCGATTTGTGCGCACAAGTTAAATCATTTGTTCAGCGCATTCGCATGCATGCATCTCTCTGAGCAAACAAAATCTATTCTGTGCTCAATAAATGAATTTTTGAGTTATTATCCAGATAAACACAATAATGACGTCTCTCACTCTGTGTCACTCTGAAAGGCGCAGTCTCACCGAGACGTTTGGGCCGACGTAGACAAACGTATTTGCAAACGTCGGCGTCCGCTAACCTCAGTTAGCCTTAGCGTCCGCTGGGCTCTGCCGCCCTCCGCCGATGAACGTCGACCACCTCCAAAACTTTTCAACATGTTTTAAATTTCTTGCTGCTACATTGGAGACTGTTAGAGAAAGTTAATCTCCGCTACGACCAAGTTCTCTCCGCTAACCTCCGCTAGCCGAAGTTACTGGTGCAACCGTCTACGCCGGCTAACGTTTGGCTGCTGCTTCGCCCTGCCTGCTCAGAGTCACCGGACAGCGGTGTGTCGACCGCCTCTTCCGCATGTTGGCAAAAGTCCCGCTTGTTCAAATGGAGCGCTGGCTACCGCCTGCCTCCGCTAGCTGCCATGTTGTGGAACACCGTGCTGCGTTTGAGGTTCGCTCCCAAACTCCGGTAGCGTGAGTTTTGCTGACGTTTGGTCAATCTTCTCGGCTTTCCCCTGCGTTCACCGCACGCTGGGGTAAACATCATAGTGTGATTGGGCCTTAAGTTAATGGGCAGTGTGCGTGCTCAACTTGGCACAGCAAAAGGTAGAAGACTAATTAATTCAATTAATTTAATTATCTTGTGCAGACAAAGTAGCGTTTAGCTCCCTGTGAACTGTGGCCTCTTTATATATATGAAGACCTGGGTGCAAGAAGTCACATAATAACAGTTTTGAGATATTAATGGTCAAAGTTTTCAAAACATGCTGCAGATACTTTTTTTTAGAGGTAGCATATTATGGCGCCTGTTGCTGGTTCCAGAGGTTATAGGCAGTGGACAAACCCTTTTTTTTTTTGTGGAAAAATAATCCTTTATTGCAGAGAAAAGGAGAAAATTTGTTTTGGCCTTTACTACTTTTTCTGGCTAAATACCTGGACTTGGGTACTTTTACCACGCAAAGCCCCTTTTTGATTCCCAAACAGTCAGTTTTGCTATGTCTCCTGGCCTTTCATGGTAACTCTAATTTTAAATCATTTAACTCCAATATTGCTCAGTAAAATCCAAATTTCTCAGAAACGAATGTCCTAAATACCACAAAACCTAACTTCAATGCCAGCATCCTTCACGCGACATGTCCCTCATTCAGGACGTCCTCCTACTCAGAATAGATCGAAAATATTACAACAAAGTCAACTGCAAAGAGTATCAAAATATCATAGCCACCTCCATCAACATTCTTTACGGATTTACTTGTGGAAAAATCACAACCTATCCTGGATTCTCACGCTTGAGTTGACGCTGATTCAGCTTGTCACATGACGCATACTAGCATTTTGATTGGTCAGTCATGGATTTGGGAACTTCTTGCTCAAAATCTATGGACTTGAGTGTTTCTTGCACTATATTTTAGTAAATTCACCAAAGGCTGCATATCAATATACAGGACTTGAGTTCTTATTTCTGGGGGGTTGGTACCAAATGATGCTTTGGACATTATGAATTACAGTACTGGTGCTTGCTCACTTTCTTCAAAAATGTGACTGAAGTACTTCTTGCACCCAAGTCTTCATATATTTTTTTCCTCTCACTCTGGACCTGTGCGTTGAGCACTGACTGGACCCTCCGCCCTCCTTCCCCGCTGCACGGAGTATATATATGAGTGCACACCGACACACATTCTGTCGTTCTGCAACATGTGGATGCATTTATGATTCGGCACTATCACATTGTATCATTTCGTTTTTGGTCGGCTTAACTTTTACTCCTCTCCTGCTTTAAACTCCGCCTTCCACCATGCTTGTTTTCGTTCTGCACAATCTGCCCACACGCAGCGCATATGAAAACACGTCATCAACTACATTGTTTATATCGCGGGAAAACAAATTCCTACCAGCGGTGGGAGAATTTCTACCGGTATATCGATAACAATACGATAAGGCTCATCCCTAACGCTCGACATGCTATTGTGTGTGCACAACATATAATCCATTCCTACGGCTTGATTTGGTTTGATTAACGAGATAAATCATTATTTTTGCCAGCACATACGGTGAAGACTTTCATTCCGCTGCATGCACAAACAAACAAACAAAATCTAGTCTGTGCTCAATAAATGTATTTTTGTGTTTATTATCCACATAAACACACAATAACATCCTTCACTCTCAAGTTACACAGGTGCACATTCAACTCAGCACAGCGCTTGAACAAATCATGCAAATAAATTTTATCTGTGCTGTCCATTGTGGATCCAGATGTGAAATTTTAATCAAAAGTAATTCCTCAAAAGATCAGCAGAAACTGTTAGGGTTTAGTCCTGGTGTGATTTATTGGACTAAATAATTCATCTCATGTTCTTGTCTATGGCAACAGAAACTAGCTTTTATTAACCAGCAGAATTCTTTTATTTTTTTATTCATCAGTATAGAGCTTGAGTGGGGCATGGAAATGAAGTGTGCCACACTCATTGACAGAAATTGAGTGGGGTGTGGATGAGTGGCCTGCAGGTGCAGGGTTCGAGTGTCCATATGCCGGATCCTCTTCACACGCTTTAATGGATCTGATGGCAAATTGGACGTAGAGCGACAGCGCTGGTGTACTTTTAGTGATTAGCGGAGCAAAATGTAAGCAGGTTTTAGTCATGCAGCTTTGCCTGCGCACGCCAGGCGATTTGTTTGAAGTGCGTGTGGGTGTTTGATGCTGGTGTCAGATTTTGTTGGGCATGTCTGTTCCACTGCTCGGTTCGGCTTGACTGTATTTAGGACATTGATGAAAAGGGATGGGGACAAAACATGGCTTTTTTCCACTATCTGACTGCATTGTCTGTGTCATTGGGTTTTCAAAGTGTTTTATCAGCACGCCGCAAAATGGTGGTGTGAAATTTGCTGTGCAGGCTTTACTGAATTGGCAGTGGTGCAAGTCTATTCTTCTCAAGATGTCTGGCTCAGGGGTGTGGAGTTTCCGCCATTCTTACTTTGCTTGCAATGTATTTCTTATTTAAAGGAAAACCCTCTATGTGTATCTTATTGGGCCTTCGGTCATAGAAGGATCCTTTTATCCTTCATGTCTATCTTGTTTCTCACTTATGTCAGAAGGCTTTGAAGTGTGACATTAATATGTAAAACTGCTACAGGCGCCTTAGTGAGTAGCTTAGTCCTATTACAGATGTATTACTCAGATAAACCCACATGCTACATGGAATTACAATAAATGCAGTGTTGCCATTGTTTCGGGATGTGTATATGGAACTGAGCTGCAGACTTTAATTATTGATGTTAAAAGCGCCCTCTAAAATGCAACAGTGAATGGATGGATAAACAGTCTATCCCCTTTAGTTTAACACATTCATTCATTCATTTTCTATACCTGCTTACTCCAATTAAGGGTCACGGGGGGTGCTGGAGCCTATCCCAGCGGTCATTGGCCGAGAGGCGGGGTACACCCTCGGCAGGCCGCCAGTCCATCGCAGGGCCACACATGGACAGACAAACACATTCACACTCTCACTCACACCTACGGCCAATGTAGAATCACCAATTCACCTAACCTGCATGTCTTTGGAGGTGGGAGGAAGCCGGAGCACCCGGAGGGAACCCACGCAAACACGGGGAGAACATGCAAACTCCACACAGAAAGGACCGGGTCGGAAGTGAACCTGGGACCTTCTAGCTGTGAGGCAAGACTGCTAACCACTAAGCCACCGTGCCGCCCTAGTTTAACACAATACCTCAAAAGCAATAGTTGCTATCATCTTGTATGTCTCCAAATTAAAAGGTGCATATAATGAGGATAAACTGATTAAAATTTATTAAAGTTTGAGGCATCAGGTCAACACAAAAATCAAGTTTCTTTTGCTTTGGTAACATACCACAGACTTACTTGCCACCTGCTGAACATGTCTGGGTTGTTTCCACCATGCATGGTGGAAATTCGGAGCAGGTGTGGTTGAAGCTGCATGTAGCTTGAAATGAGCTTGTTTGTCAGTTTCTTTCATTTTGACATCCTTGGTCTGGTGGCCACCGAGGCTGCCACTGCAGATCTGTAGTTTTTTGAAGACAGACAACCAAAAAGTACACTTCATATAAACAGCTGTATTGTTATTGAAATATGTTTGTTGAATTCCAGCTAAACGTTTATTTAATTTTTTTCCTTAGTCAGATTTTTTTTTTGTGACATTTTGGTGAAATTCTGCAAAATATTCTTCTTTTCTTGTTGTTTAGTACAGAACCCTGAAGTGGCCATAGAAAGGAAATAAAACTGAGGTCATGTTATACTACATAATACACAAGAGATACAATTAATACATACATTTTGATTAACGCATTTCCACTTTTTAATGAACTCGTTTCCATGTTTTAATTGACTTGTGTGTATGAGATACAATTTGATCCCACATTTTAAATATTCAAGCTCACAAGACAATTTATTAAATACTTCTGGCAGCGCAACTGGTCAAGTCATTCATTCCTACGTCAGGGGAACCGTACATTCTTAAAGGACTCACACTTGGTAATAGTTGTGGACAGACACTCTTTAAATTAACTTTACTTTAGCTTGTGGCAGGTGCAGTTAACTTCATGCTTTGGGGAGAAAGTCTCATACTGCGATCAAGTGCGGTGTCACTGGCAAAGTCCCTGTCAAACCAGCGGCCGTTTGAATTTTCTTGCATGTGTCTTTATGCACATAAGGCTCATTTATGTTCCACTTATGTAAATCTATCCATGCATTTCAAACGGAGAAACCGTTGCTGCCCATATACTTCCATGCGTCCTTAATGTTGACACAGAACCTCTTGAAAGTATCTGACAACATCAAACATAGCGATGATCGAAGAAGTCATAATAATGTTTCTACCGCAAAAGAAACAAAAGCAGAGGCGGTGTAGACAGAAGTGCTTTTGTACAGCCATTAAATACTTCATGATAAGATTTTATATATATATATTAGAGCCTGACCGATATGGATTTTTTGGGGGCCGATATGATACCGATATTGGGGAATAAAAAACCAATATATCTGCCGATATATGAAAATGTTCATTGCTCACTACTTTTTCTAAAATATGACAAAAAATGCAAAACATATTAGATTTATACAGAAATACAGCTGTCTGGGTTCATATTCCGTCATCTTGGATTATTTTGTTCGAGCAACCAACCAATGAACGTCACGTTGCCTTCAATCAGATCGGCAGTCACTGTGTCGCTTCCCTCAGCATTTGCATAAAATAGACTTCTCGTCTGTTTTGGCCCCGCCTATCCAGTGGCATAACGACCACTTGTCTCTTGTCACTGTAAAGTGCCCACTCTGAAAAAATGAAAATCAGCAAAAATAACACTGATACCAATATGTTTGTGAAATGCCCATATTGGCCAATATTATCGGCCAACCGATATATCGGTCGGGCTCCAATATATATATACATATATATATATATATATATGTATATATATATTTTTAATGGTCTTCTTCATGTGCTTGAACTTTGGCTACACTGCCCCCACGATTACCGGTGGTACTGCTCAATTTTGTCCGTATCCGTAAGCTTTCAGAAAACAGACATAAATACAGATGAAATGTACGCAGAGTGCAGACAGAAATCTCCTTCCGTATCCGTATTTAACACTGAGCACAAATGTGCCCTTATCGTACGTACGGTGCTGGAAGTGGTGAAGATGGAATTGTAGACTCTTGAGTTAGCAGTTTATGTGCTCAGTGAAATGTTATGATCATCATGATATAATAAATAAATTGCAGAGGTTCCTAACTGAGAATCTGACTGCATTTAAATTTGTCCCATGAAATTAAAGTCGTTTTAACGTTGGCATCCTTCAAATGGTGGCTGTCATAACGGGGATTTTATTGCCATCGACGGCTCACTTGAGGTGTGTTCTCACTTATCTCATGCAGCTGAATGAATCAAAATGTGGGAATGAATTCATCAACACGTATGCATGAATTGTACCTCGTGCACAGGAAATATTAATCCTTCTGCACAATGTAAAATTGGCCCTATTTATACTTGTTTTTCCCCTCAGTATGGCCACTCTAGGGCTCCGTAATTTTTGGTTTTGATTCGATCTTCAGTTTCTCTTCTGGCTTTTCCACTTTCAATAATTTATGTTTACATCACTCACACTTGCACACAAAAGTATCTGGCAGGCTGAAAGTCAACTGCTAACAGCTCCCTTATTCTGTTCCCCAGAGAGTGTAATAAGTAATTATGCTCTAAGCTGTCAAAATGTCTGATTCATATTTTGTAGTTGTTCAAAACATAGGACTTACGGGTCAAAGGCCAGTGGATAATAATTTTACACACACTCCCCTAAAACATCAACGAGCTGCCAGGATCAGGAGCATCAACAACAAGACCTGGAATCAAATATTAAAAGAAATATATTAGTGTCTCATATATATAAATAAATACACATTTCTTACATTTTATCACGCAGAATAAAAATGTAAAATGAGTCCTTAATTAAGTTTTAAAATTTAAATTACAAAATAATAAAATTTTAAATTGTTTAAATTTTTTTCTTGCTTTAGCAATCTGTGTCAAATTTCTATAAGACGAGTCTTAGAAGAGTAAATGTTACGTGGCGTATACTCACATGATTAATGTGAAGGTCGCTAACGTCCCCGGCTGATGTACGCTTCGCTGCCCTGTCAAACGCTGTTGCAAAGGCTGTTGCATAACATCTGTGAGTGGCCCCGAGACCAATCGAGCTCAATTTGTGCTCAGTGTAAGTATCCCCCAAGGGACCCAGAAAACTGCAAAAACATGTGAACTTTTCCGTTGCGCTACGCAGATATGACGCCATGAACATGGTACTCCAGAAAATGGAAAAGGGGTGCATATAAACCTGTATAACATGGTCATCGTGTGATCTATTGTTATCAGCCTAATGTATTTGTATTCTACAGATCATGAGCTTTCAAATGAGGTATAACATGACTAAATCGGCCGAGAAATGAAGATATCAGACGCATGCAAAGTTAAAATCTGGTACCATTATTTGTAACTTTTTGGTCAAAGTCAACATTTCTCCTTGTCGATTCATATCGCTGCAGCTCTTGCCTTCCAAAGATATTTTCAGAAAAACTTACCCATGATCCTGGGAATATGTGCCAAATTTTTTATTGAAATTAAACACTGGAAAGTTGGTCGTACAGGGCCATAATCATGGGTGGGTCAATTTTCAGAGACATTTCAGCACTTGCATTATTACTTGGAATAATGAATTTTCCAGCTAGCTCAACCAAACAGAACTATAAAATGATAGATAGCAATATTACAAGTTAATTTATGGACTCCACTATCATTTTTGTGGATGTGCTGTAGTTTTATATATTTACATCGAGTAAAAACTATGTCAGTATTCTTGTTCTATTATCAACAGGTGGTTGAAGAAATATTTTGGAATTTAATAAATGGGAATATTTCGGCTTTAATTTTGGATTTTCTGATCAGCCAGTACAGCTTTAAATATATAAATTTGAAAGCTCATTTGAAAGCTCATGATCTGTAGAATACGAATACATTAGGCCGATAACAATAGATCGCACGATGACCAAGTTATACAGGTTTATATGCACCCCTTTTCCGTTTTCTGGAGTACCATGTTCATGACGTCATATCTGCGTAACGCAATGGAAAAGTTCACGTTTTTGCAGTTTTCTTGGTCCCTTGGGGGGGTACTTACACTGAGCATAGATTGAGCTCGATTGGTCTCGGGGCCGCTCACGGATGCTACGCAACTGCCTCTTTGGAGGAAGACCACCTTGGGAACTGACAGCAGATTCTTGTCATCGATGCGCATAAATTTCAGCACTCTGAACGGTTGGAGTTTGAAGTGGGAGGAGTCTGTTGACCGGTGGCACATATGGGGCCTGCTGGCATCAATCCTGAACCCGGTGCAGGGGTTTTACCGTCATCCTGATGAATCTGGATGAGACTGTTATGAAGATTATGAACTCGGCCTTAGTTGTCGTTGCAGGGATATCGGGTTTGGCTGTGTGTCATGCCGTGGTCGGCCTTATTTGATATCAGGGAACTTTCTGTCCACCGGAGACATTTGAGCGCAGGTGTAAATGAGTAAAATGGTCCATTCACTCACTCTTTGAGTGTCAAGGGGTGGAGTCTGTCCCTTCCATTTAAGCTCCACCCTCACTGTGCCAAAAAAAAAAAAAAAAGAGTGAACTCAAACTGAAAAAGCCAATTAAGGAAAATTCATTGAAGAAAATTCTGAATAAGAAATATAATTGAAAGTGGTTTAAAGCTACTGTAGTTTGTCACTTATTTTTCAGCAAATATTTTAATAACCAAGTTTTTCAGTGACAATGCAGCTGTTATTTGAAGTTGGATTTTATTTTCAGTATTTGACCTCATAGTTATTTTTTTTATATATAAAATGTTTATTAAGTCACTGGAAGAAATTCAACTTCAGATAACAGTTGAATTGTTATTTCTATTAATGACAATTTTTTGTGATGTTCTTCAGATTTTTTTTCTCATTTAATGTCTTTTTCAATTTAAATTTACTTGCTCTTTTGGGATCAAGGGGCAGGGTCTACATATAATCTGCATATGTCCCCTCCCTTCAAATTCCACCCCCCAATTGAGGAAAATTCTGAAAACATGAAATACACGCCATTTGAAGACGCTATATTTTGTGATGTTTGTGTAGTGTTTTTACTTCATGGTTTTTATATGATTCTACACAATTTCTATAATTGTGTGTGTGTGTATTCTGTGAAGCCCTTAAGGAGAATTTATGAATTTTGTTTACATAAATAAACTAAATTGAAAGTAAATTCTGACTGAGAAATAAAAAGTTTGTTATTGTTTTAATTTTCAGTAAGTGTACATTTTTCAGAACAATACAACTGTTATTTGAAGATGGATTTTATTTTCAGTATCAGTAACTGAAGTCTTTATTTTGGCTTCTTGTTATCAGCAGCCATTAGATTCATTCATATAGTTTAGTGTGTTTACATGCATTGATTTTCTTTGTAATATTTCATCTTAAAAGCTGAAGTGTCGCACTAACATGCAGGAGCTCGAATGAACTGGAATAAATGGAATTGTTGGAAACAGGTGACACTAAATAGTATTGCTTCAGACATCGTTCTTCCAAATTGCAAAAATGAAAATGAACAGTGTTGTGGTTTTGCTGGATGCTGCCAGCTCCCTTATTTATGCTCTTTCTTTATTGTTACCGATCGATTGCTGCATAACAATTTTCTCTCTGAAAATCAATGACTTGATTGCAATGTTTTTCTTCTTTTAACCATGGCTAATTTCATTGCCCAAAATAAAATTCTGTCTGCTTCCTCTGTATCATCCATCCTGAGATGCCACTTTGTTTTGTGGGGATGCGATGAGGGAGCTGGAGGCCGCCGGGGAGCTGAAGGAGCCGTGTTCCTGTCAGCATAACTCAGGCACATTTAGCACAGCGCTACCGCGCTTCCTGCTGGACCCCGAAATGTCAAGGACCGCAGCATAAAGAAGAAGCTCTGGGAACATACGTGGAGCACGAGGGACGATAAATTGATGATTTGTTGGAAGTAACGGCCCCCAGGAAGTCACTTAAGATCAGTGGTTTAAGTTAGCGTAAGGACAAGGTTAGCCGGCATCCGTTTGTCCTCAGCCACGCTCCAGACAGGTTCGGGTGGGAGGTGGTGGAAGGGTGTGCAGTGCTCTGATAAGGAGCAGCTCGTTTCAAATTCGACGTGACATCCATGATTGGAAGTAAACATTAGAAAGCAAAGCAGACATAAGAGGATGACTATAAGTCCTGCAGGACCACAAAATTGACTTGTGTAAGTGTTAGAGGGTGTGAGCGAGGCTGCAAAAATGAAATATGTGCACCTTGGAAGAAGCTTTGTGGGTTTAAGGGTTATTTATGCTTTGTCCTCTCAGACACATTCATACGTTTCGCTCCTGGAGGGAATATATGCAACATTAATGGAGGTCAAATTAATAGACCCAATTCATCACGTTTAGCATCGCTCTGTCTTGACTGAGAGACTTAGGAAGTGGGCAGGCGTATCTGGGTCAGCCCCGGAGTGATTCTACTCTCACTTCTCTCACAGGAACTTTTCAGCAGCTGCTGCTAACTACGTGCCGTCACCTGCTAATCTACGCTTCCTGTGTGGTGTGCCCCAAAGCGCTGTCCTGGGTCCTATTTTATTTTCCTTATATTGTATAAAGACACATCTTCAGTACTTTTTATGCCATTTAGCACTGCTGTTACAGGCACACAGACTTACTGGCCACTTCATTAGGTACACTTGCTCAGCTGCTCATTAATGTAAATATCAGGGTTCTTGCCAATGCATTTCAGGGTAATGGGCTGTTACATTGTCACTTGTGAGGTTGACCCTGTGATTAGACCCTAACCTGCCCTAATCCTGTAATTAGTGGAGCAAATGCTCCCAGACCTGCACGTCACCACACTATGGAAGTGAATCCTGGATGGCAACCACCCATGCAGACAACCGATCCATCCCCACCTCTTGAAAGTAATGATTTATCTGCTGCACCCAGGTGAGATGTAGCAACATGGAACTCGGCACACAATTACTTTGTTAAATTAGACGTAGACACAATGGGAATATGACAAATTTAGAAGGTAGAGCAAATGGGGTTATGGCAGGAGGCACAGAAGAAGGCTTCAACAGGTCTTACATGGTTTATTTGAAATGCAGACCCTGAAATGATGACCTCATGAGGGTTTTATACACTCTAATGACGTGCAAATACAGACGCAGGTTCCTGTCATACTGTTGACCAAATACTTCTTGGCATCAACCTTGGCTTTGGACAAAGCACAGAGTATGGTGATGTCATCTGATATGAATTCAGCTCCCACAATGGGAGTTTTAATCAAAAGAGAATGTCTTTATCGAGGAAGAGAGAGTAGACCAAGTGGGCATAAACCTCTATTCCAACCAGGCTGTAGCCTTTCTAAATGTTTCATGAAAATTGCTTCATTAGTCTTTCAGTAACCCCACTACCAAAAAAAAAAAAAAAAAAGAGTTGTGGGTGACAACATAACTGCCTCGGTGGAGGTAATTAGTCCACACTGTGTTATGCGGTTATTTTGCATCCTCTTTCCTCCTCTCTGTCCTTGTCTGGTGAGGAGGAGGCGGCCTGAATTAATTTAACACATTGCATACTCTTCCTTGATCTTGTTATGTTGTCTTATTATGTGTTGTGGAGGTGGCCGATGACTGATGTGCAGCAGTGAATGCCTGCAATCACACTTGCATCTTCTGTCTGCCTTTCTGAGTATGCTTTCTCTTTCATTTATGTCCTACATATATCAAGTTTAATTCTTAATATACTGTGGCCATGAGAATAATTTAGACGTCATTATTGTGTTACCGCTGGCATGTATACTGAATCCTGTGAAAGAGCTCATATCCGTTTTCAAGGAAAACTAATATTTATATCAAACTGTTTACATATTTCTCTTGCATGTGGGTGATGTGGCTTTTGTATAGCGGTGTTAAACCTAAGTGCGAACAAATGAGTAGAGTACAGATGGTTTGGCAATGGCACTTGCTTGAGTTGTCATTTACACTATTTGTTGATGAATGGTTGGTGTTTGTAGCTAATGATTTAGGTTGTAACACATTTCTGTCCACATTGCAACTCTACATTTGTGAAAAATGTATTAATTAATTAAATTTACTTCATGTCATAACTAGGGTTGCCAACTCCCTGAAAAATAAATAAGGGACACCTCGTTGGCAGGGCCGGCCGACCCGATTGCCTTCACCCCTCCTGGTGTGGTGAATTTATTTTTTGCCTTTTGTTGTGTGTGTGTGAAACGATTTTTAAACTAGCTCAATACGGGACGCGTACTTTTGGTTCTAAATACGGGATGTTCCTTATTTCAAGGGACGGTTGGCAACCCTAGTCATAACACTCATTTTCACCTGTGGCTATATGGGTTACAGCGATGGTGGTTGGTGAAAAAAATTCAGAGTAGGCTTTTACAACATTCAGCTAGATTCAGCAAATATTCCATTACGATTCAATGCAAACTGCAAAGTATACAAATGAAAAGTTATTAAAAGTCCTCAATCTCCTGCCATGGTGATTGTAGAAAACTTTAGCTGTTATTATCCAGCTGATAAAACCACAGCCAAAAGCATAAATCAAATAAACAAAAATTACATACCTAAAATAATAATTATATTTAAAGCGGTGATTAAAACTTCTGTATTTGCCAGATTTCCGTATGCATAGTGCACCTTTATTTATATGAGATATTGTTACATCGACATGCCTTGTTTGACTACTGAGAAGCTGCATTAATGAAAACACTACTCACACATTATAAGCATATTTAGTGACATTAACTGTATAGGCATGTGCAGTTATGGTAACTATGGTTAACGGTTAATTACATACACTCATCAAAAGTAATGCAGTATTGGTCTTTCAGTACTTTCATTGAACTGTTCTTATTCTAATGCAGATTTTACAACACACATCGCATACAACATGAGAGTCTATCACTGCCCTTGGATGGGATGCCAGTACATCGCAGGTTATTTCCCCAACCAAAGCCAGTACACGTTTACAGCTGGGTGGACTGGGACAATGAAGTGTCTTGTTCAAGGATATCGACAGGTAGCCTAATGCATACACTGGGAATCAAACCCAGGTCTACATATTGGTACTCCAACTCCTAAAGCCTGTATCTCACGGAGCGGCGAATGCTGACGAACGTTACAATTTTCGGGTTTTGTCAGGGTTCGTAAAAGGTTGCATAACAGTTCTCAAACAGTTTTTAGGGTCGCAAACAGTTTTTGTTTTTTTTTTTTTTTGTACCA
>OMMV01089330.1:0-10100 GCA_900302635.1 Chatrabus melanurus
TGCCAGATTGGGCGGTTTCCCCAACAAGGCAAAACAATTTTGGCCGGTTTTTTGTGCACTCACGGTTTTTGACGAGGTTTTGGGCTGGAAAACCTTGGTGGCATCTGGCAACACTGGACGGCAAGCAGCGTTTGTGAGCACTCACGTTACAGGTTTGGAAATACAGTTGTGTTAGACTGTTGTGTAAAATTATATTGTGCTACGATATTTCTCAAAAATCGCTAGATGCTTTTACTGCTTTTGGAACCGGTCGCTGGCGACGATAACACGTTTGTTGAGACATTTTCGCGTCGCTCTGCAAAGTACGTCACCCGCATCATTGGTCTGATTGGTTAAAGGACTATCCAATCGCGTACAGAGCCATGCCTCTTGTCCAGGAGAAATACAGCGCCAGACTAAGTTCATAGATTGAACTTAGTCTGGTGATAGCCAGACAACTCTCTAGCACTATTTATTGACGATGTCCTGGAATTTTTTTTTGACACACTGTACCGTATAAATAGCAGAAAAATTACCTGCTCGACTGCTTTCTGCTGCCTCAAAATAACACTGCACCTGACCGCACCTCAGTTCAAAACCAACACACCCATTAGCATACAGTAGTGCATGTAGACTTGCTACTTTCACAATGTGGGCAGTGGGCACTGAAAAAGCCAACTTTGTCGGTTGGAAACTGTCAATGACACTCGCGCTACGCTTTGCACTGCTTTGCGGCGAACGGAAGATAGGGCTCCAGGTATCTCTGCACAAAAATATGTCCATCTTTGACTACTGTTGAGGATAATCAACATCCAATTTGTGCTTGCAGCTGCAGTAATGCGGAAAAGTTGAAAACTTTTTAACTGCACACAGGCAGGAATACTCACTCAGACATGTCACGGACTCTGACTCTGGTTGATTTCGGTTTCTCATCACATGTCTTCACGCTGCAGACACAGTGTGTCATATTTAAGGAAGTGACAGTCTAAAACTGTATCATACGTCAAAATTCTGAGTCTAATTTAAGACTTCAGGGCGTGTTAGTTAAACAAAAGCACTCTTCTGGTTGCACGGAAACAGGAACTGTGCGTTTCTAAGCTGGCGTCGTGTTCCTAGATTTGTTTGCAGTGTGGCGATAAGAGTGGCTCCAGTGACACTGAGGGACATCAGTGCAGCTACAATCCTGCATTTAACTCAACAATGTGAGAAGACAACAGCCGCGTCTTTGTAGTTCTCTTAAAGAATGAGTTTGGACATGCATCTTTATGTATCTTGATGTACGGACATGACAGCTTTGATCTGCACGGGTGGAGAACGCAGAACAATGCTTGTGTCTCGCTCTTTTTAGAATGTGGCAATAATTCAGTGCAAACAAGTATTTCTGCATACCAGATCCAGATGAATTACTCAATCTGGATCATTAGAAAAAGATTAATGAGGGGATATCTGCTCTAATAACTGACTGTGTTTGCACACAGAACTGAAACGCTATTGAGCCGATTGGCCTGAGATTTGCACATAAAGTTGGGCATCATCTAAGTTCAGTCCTCTTCCAACGTTAACCCTTTCAAGGACCAGATCCAGATTCTATTGTTTGTTTTTTTTAAAGCCCTTTATAATATTGTGCTTCCAAACTGACTGTGACATAACTTCAGTGATGTGTTCAGGAATTGGCCACAGTCCCATCCCAACACCACCTCCACCTTGACATCCAAATTATTTCCTCATTAAAGTGGAACTAGCCGAACCTTTTGATGTATCGTCTGTTTTTACATCACATTACTGAACATGTTTGTCATGGAATCATGCAAATTAATTCTTTGTGATTCACTGATACCAAAATACCTGCGACGGACTGGCGACATGTCTAGGGTGTACCTCGCCTCTCGCCCAATGACCGCTGGGACAGGCTCCAGCACCTCCCGTGACCCTTAACTGGAGTAACTGCGTATAGAAAATGAATGAATGAGTGAATGAAGGATACCAAAATATATGGTTCTGTGTGGCCTTGCCATCTGATCAATCCTGTCCTAACCTGAACCACGTTAGCATTTACTAACACACAACCCTTCCTCTGTAATCCATATTGGCTACAAACTGAGTTAAACAGTTATGACCCTGAGTTTGACCTTTCAAGGTCACATAAGGTCAGTGTGACCAACAGAAAGGTGATATTTGATTTCATATGAGTATTCAGCAGTAATGATAGGTGTATATTTAACCAATTACTCAGAATAACCATTCTAAATATCTCCTATATATACACAAGCATTGGGTCCAAATTTTGACCATGGCTTTTAACCATTTTTCCTCAAAATCAGGTCACTTTGTCCTTATCTGGCCCGCACTGATTCCACCAAGCGTGGTCCAAATCAGATCAAAACTCAGAGTGGTGAAAACAATACCCCCTCCCCCCCTCACCCCCCATGCATGCG
The DNA here is from genome assembly GCA_900302635.1 of Chatrabus melanurus. Lineage (NCBI taxonomy): Eukaryota > Metazoa > Chordata > Actinopteri > Batrachoidiformes > Batrachoididae > Chatrabus > Chatrabus melanurus. Next base: position 2,415 of record OMMV01089330.1, read on the forward strand.
TTGCCACTCGTGGGTGTACAAAAAAAACCCTAAAAGTTTGCTTACACCACACATGAATCATTCCACAGGATGAGACCGCAGCTCGTGCTCCTCCGTGACCTTTGTGCTTCCACTGAGAGCTGCAGAGTCAGAGTGTCTCTGACCGTGTGACCCGGGCTCTCAGCCACACGTTCCAACTCAAACAAAGCGCTTGGCCTGGCCCCTGCCAATCGCCACCATGGCAGGACACGATGTAAACCAGGCAGGCATCACAATTCTGGCTCCAGTCTGAGAGCGCTCCTTGATGCCCATTATTGGTCAGGTGTCAAATTCTGCTGTCATTGGGGAAAACATGGTTTCTGGGATGATCTCTTGCCTTGGACAAGCTCAGGAGGTACAACGGCAGGGAAAGGAATTTGGGTTGGGTAATTGGTTAATGTCACTGACCAGCTATGGGCAGAAAGGATAATATAGCAGTTTTAATCCAGACATCTGACAACTATAAGATTAAATTTCAAACTGGAAGTTTACCTGATAAACAGGTTTGACACTACAAAGTCTGAATAATGTATGTACAGCACATAACAGAAACTTAAAATTGATATTAAAAAGTGAAGAAGAGAGTATTTAGCAGAAAAACAAACAAGAAATAATGGTTTCATGCTGACTGGGACGCAATGGCACTGAGGTTACTGGATCAGGACCAACAGTGCAAAAGGTATGGACGGTTTCGTTTGACTGTCTTGAGCTGTTCTTAAAACAAATACGAAGCTGCTCTGGACCACAGGTTCAAAACCCAAATCCAACAAACCACTCTGTTTGTGAAAACTCTTCAAATCATCACGCCTTCATTAATCTGCCAAGGATGTGACAACACGTAGCTAGAGAGACCTTTTTGCCCAAAACCACAAAGTCCTTCCAGCCTCACAGGAGGAAGAAAACCACATATGCACAGTGACAAACTGGAAGGAAAAGTTACATGACCAAGAAATAGTCCTTACTAATGCTTACACAAGTGTAATAACAAGGTAATACTTTATGGTATGGGATGACCTTATGGAATACCTGACCTCTAACTAGTAGCCCAAGTGCAAGACTTTCACAAAGGGGCCTTTGTACACTTATCCCAATCAATTTTGTTATTGTTTTTCTTTATGATTGCAGTAATACCTGTGTGGGAATCTTATACCTTTTATATTTTTCTGTGCTCTTTTATCCAGGATCACTTAACTAACCAACATGTTATTTTATAGTCTGACCTTCATATTTTCAGTTTCTGTGCACTGTACCATATGAGCTATGTACCATATATGTCTGTTAATAAAAAAAAACTTTAATTACAAAACAAAAACAAGGTAATAAAGGTCAGTAACATAATGCAGAACTTTTCCTATTCATATTCCCTTTAATATGCCGGGTCAAATGCTCTAGACCTACATTCCATAATGCATCTGTTGCATGAAGAAGCCAAATTCGATGACATGAAACTATAAAAATATGGAAAAGCATGAGGGATACTTTTTATGGGCAGTAGCATTTGTGGTTCCAAGGAAATCCCAGAGAAGCATGTTGACATAGTGACGAAATTAAATTAAATTCTGTTTAAATGCAAAACATGCTGCTGAATTTGCCAAGAGTGTTGTTACAAAAAAGTCTATTTTTCTTCCTCAACTGTCCCCCCCCACAGCCTTACTCTAATAAGGAAACTTGAATTTTAGTAATTTGTGTGCTTAATATGAAACTTTACCTAAATCATAGCTGGATTACATTTTCCCACCACAAATAAAAGATAAAACATGTGCATTAGGGGAAAACTGACCAGTCACATTGTTTGGTGTGACTGATCAACCCTTTGGAGGCTGTTTCAGGTCGCCGCAAATAGATTTTAATGTTGAACCAGAATGAACTGAAGCCAATAACACCCAAGAAAGGCGCTTAGAAAAAAGTGTTTTTAAACATCTCCTTTTCAGTTTTATGCTTTAGAAAACAGCCTCCAGTAATATAATGTGCATGATGCGTCTATACTTTGGGCTCAAACATCGAAACAGCTAGTATTATAAAGTGTTTAAACAGAGCATTTCGTTAATTTAGGTGTGTTGAAATCTATATTATAAAGAAAAAGAACACCAGAGGAAGCGTCACTCCCTACCGGCATTTTGGCACCTTGTCAGCACTTCCCTCTCACAGTTTGACCTTTCCTCTTGACCTCGGCACACACCATCTGTTTGATGTCTTTGCTGGGTTTTTTTTTTTGGTTTTTTTTGGATGACTACAAAGCGTTACTGAGATGTGGCTGAATAATTCTGTATGACAGGAGGCGTGGATCAGAGTAGATCCTGTTACGTTCCACTGCCGTGCGGAGATGTGGGAAAGCGCACAGGCAGGTAAACAAACCAGAGCACGCAGAGACACGCCCACTTTCACCTGTATGCCCATAAACAAGGCAATCAGCCCACAAACACACAGAGAAGACTTTGCATATTAGAGAGTTTTACTCACGCTCTCCTTGTGTGTAGACTTTTCTGTCCTCCTCGTTTGCTCTCAGAACGTCCGGTTCTCTCCGCTTGTTATTTTGTCCCCATTTGACACCATCCCCGTTTTCCCTCAGATCCTGACTCTCTGTGTGTGTGTCCTCACAGTCAATGAGTCTCCTTCCTTGTGTGCATGAGTGTACTACAAGAGAAAGTGGGTGTGTTTCCCTGAAACAAGCCAAAAAATGTGAGTAAAGAGAAACACGACACACCCACGTTAGCGGCGTGTGGTTCTGTTTGCATGTGCGTGCACACTGGAGGTGTGAGTGGGCTCGCTGCCTGGATCGGATCCCAGGGGAAGGATGACCGGGAATACCAGAGGGATTGGGTACAGCAGAGGCATGCAGGGGAACCCCCCAACCCGTGGAAGAGTGAGCGCTTCAGTCCATTCAGTCACAGCGTACGAACTGTGTGCGCGCCTCTCGGCGTGCCGACTCAATGGTGAACAGCAGGGGGAAACGAGGAGAGCGGAGAAACTCAGGAAGAGTCCCTGTCTCCATGGCGATGCCGGAGCCAACAAGGGGTTTGGTCGCCACAAAGCATCTCCTCCCAGTACGCACACACAAAACCGTGTGCACTGTCATTGCATTGTGGGAAAAGTGAGCACTGGTCACGTGCCCTCCCTGTACTCGCAGTCACGCTCGCCTCCACCCAGACGAGGAGAAATGCTGCGGAGTAACACGATAATGAGGAGAAATTTACTCCTGGCTTCAGCTCCTCCCACACAGGAGGTCAGCGGTCGAGAGAAGTACAGTGAAGTCGGAAAAAGTGAGCCAGATACGGGACGGCGAGTCAGCCTTCTTACAATTATTAGTGACTTTTAGCAGCGAGGGCTTTAAGGGTCACTACGGTGACCGGCAATTGATCTGTTGCTGTAGTTGAAAACCTACTTTTTTATGAGTGTGATCTTCCTGAGCTGACGGCAAACAAAACAAAGGCTTTGTTCAGACTGTCAGTTCAAACCAGATTTACTGCATATCTGATTCAAATCTGATCTCACTGACCGACTGTTCACATTATATATATAGCAGGTGACCAGATCAGATCTGTGTGTCCGTGTGAGAATCCTGATTTTCTGTCTTATCCACAGCGGTTGCTATAGTAATGACATAGCGCCCAGTAGGGCATGTGGGCGGAGCGTGGAGCGGCATATTTGAAAAAAATCTGGAGCGGCACCTTAATCTCTCGTGCCACTTTTGCATGCCAGAGCGGTACCCGACCCACTCACACGACTGACCCAGAATGTACCCGTGTATTATTAAGTCTGAAACACACTGCAAGCGTCACGCTGGACACGCGAAACACACGCATGCAGCAGCTGAAGGCAGCTGTTGCGTGGCTGCTCAAACTTTCCACATCATTTGTCTTTGATATGACTTTTATTCCACACTCTGTGTCTTCTGTGACCGTTTTTTTGGAGGTTAGTTTGGGCTTTTGTGTGTGTGTTTGTGTGTGTGTGTGTTTTTTTTTCTTTCACTGGCTCGTTTAGCTGAACAACAGCCGTCACCCCACAGCTCGTCCCTGTAAGCAAAACTCGAGTCGAACATTTTGTTTTCTTTTTTGGAGCGAGCAGTGAGCGATTTTATTGGAGCAGGGTGAAAATTGATTGATTGAAATGCTAACATGCTAATGAATTAACAGTTGTGAATCTGATTAGTCGCTCAAGTTAGTCCTAATTGGCGGGTGCCAGAAGTCCAACCCCGTGTCCCCGTCGTGGGACCTGAGCAACGGATCAAGTAAGGGCCTGCCTCTTGGGGCGAAGTACGGTGGGATCTTTGGATCCCGGGCCTCTACGGTAGCTGTAAAGGCTCAAAAGGAACCTTGAAAATATGACGGCAAAACGGGCTCTGGTGAATTAAGTCCTCAACCGTGGATAAGGTGGAAGAGGTGGAATCCATCGGGACACCCAACCGCTGTGAAAGAGGAAGAAGGCTGCAGCAGATCTTCGAACCCCAATTGTCGGGGACTCCCTGCCATTGAAGCTGGTTGAAGGACCGTGTGTTTGTCGGCATGCAATGACATCCCCACATTAAACGAATTCACACACAGTCGTCTCCAAATTGAATCGAAAGAGGAAAGGATCAACAAAGAGACCCCGACCGCCTAAAACCTCCCACCACGACCACTTGGAATGAATGTCAGAAGCAGTGTGCAACAAGACTGGGACTCTTCAGCCATCTCAGGGTCCACCAAACCACCAAAGATTAGGGGATCATCATCCTTGAATCCCAAGGGATAGCCATGACAGACGACAACAGAGTCCTAATTAGCATTTAGATAACTCAGAGTTCCCATAGCGACCATGGGAGAAAACTTTGATATAATGAATCTAAGATATTTAAAACTTTGCCAATGTTCTAAAAATTAGCGTGGCATAGCTGTGCACATTAAGAAACACTTAAATAATAACCACACGCAGCAGTTTATGGATTTAGGTGGGGATGAAGCATTGGGGGAATTAGGCTGAAATTCATTTTCAAGACTCTTTTGTGCAAAAATGTAAATAAAAAAAGGTGCTTTTAAAAAAAGCAGCTGTCATAAAACTGTTTACAAGCCCCATTAATTCACTTCAATTCCATTTATTTATATAGCGCCAAATCACAACATAGTGGCCCCAAGGCACTTCACAAGAGTAAGGTCTAACTTTACCCACCCCCTGGGCAAGCACAAACGCAACAGTGGTAAGGAAAAACTCCCTGGATGTTTTAGGAAGAAACCTCAAGCAGACCAGACTCAGAGGGATGGCCATCTGCTATGGCCATACTACCAATGACAATTTAGAGCTATTAGATTTGGGAATACCTGCTAGCACCTTTCTACAGCTCCTAATTACCTATGTCAGCAAAATCACGCTGAAACGAGATTCTGAAGAACACGTTTCAGTGTGTTTTTGGATGAACTGTCACTTTAAAAAAAAAAAAATCACAGCAATCCACCTCAAAAGGACCAGCGACGGTATCTAGGACACAGCAGTAAACATAAATACAGCTGCTCGGAGACGGTGAAGCGGGAGAACAGGAGCTGCGTCTTCAATTAGAGAGCACGATCCACGGCCATGAAGAGAGTGAGAGCGAGAGCACGTGTAACCTGTGCAATGTGTAGGTTGCTCACTAATGAGGCCGAACTGTAGTTTACCCCCTGCAGAGAGCCACCATCTGATGGAATGAGGCCTTTCTCTCTCACACATACGCAGGTGAACAAAACTGAGCAACAAAACCGCGGCTCCTACCTGTGTCTGACTACTTGACGAAGACGTAATGTGGTAAAAATCCATGTTTGTGCGTGTGGATGGTTGGAGATAAACCTTTATGGATGTGATGTTGTTCTGCAGGGCAAAGGTGCAGCACAGCCACACCCAGCGCTCCCAGCCATTCACAAATGCTGGTCAGATTCCAGGAACACCAGCAAAATGCGGGGAGACAAACTGCTGAGTCAACACAAGGGGTGTGTGTGTGTGTGTTTGTGTGTGTGTGTGTGTGCTTTAAGAAAGAAGCAGAGACACATAAAATCTTTCAGCCAAACGCAAATGCTAGCATAAATCATTGCTTACATGTAGCAAATCTGCGAGCACAAGCAGGTTCAGGCAGCCAACTCGAGTCACAGTTTTATATTCACAACACTGTACATATCTAGCATCCATGTACCATGTGATCCACTTTAGAGAGTTACCGCTAAATGTCCACATGCCCACTTCCCTTTGTGACTACTTTCATTAAATGTCAAAGATACAAGTTATGTGATCATTTTCAAATTAAGACAAGTCTCCAACGTAGCCAGGGGTACGTCGGCAAACGGCGCGAAATTTTAAATATGTTTAAATACTTTTGGATGCGGTCGACGTTCATCGGCGGAGCCCAGCGGAAGCTAGCGGACACCGGCGTTTGCAAATACATTCGTCTACGTTGGCCTAAAGATCTAGGCGAGATTGCACCTTCAACAAACACGCTGACTTTCGGACTTGTTCTAGCAGCCAGAACAGAAAGACGGTGACGCAGAAAACTCCGCCTCCTCAGCGGCAAGCCGCTGTGCATTCTGCATGTCCGTAAGCGGAAAAAATGACGTAAAGTTTGCGTTCGGTGTGGAAGGCCCCTAACTGTGAAAGTGGATTGCAAAATGATGGAGAATGTCACAAAGGGGAAGGACGTATACAGTGACGGAAAGACGCCTGTTGATCAATATAGTGTGTGTGGTCCACTCTCCTCCACTCTTCCTTTCAACATCGAGCATCTCTGAATGCATCACTCAGGACTTCATCTGCTCTAACAGCACAAGACGTATCTAAGTACATCACCACACATAAGAACTAGAAAGCACTCAGAGAGCGCAAACCTCCGCCAAGGCAGTTCAGTCCCCCATAATGTGGAGATGTTCTTTTCCAGCAGACGGACTTCTGAGAACCCAATGATAATGCCAGCATAAACCATTTTGGTAGAGATTAATATCCAACTCAATCAATAAATCTTTATTTTTTTTAATATCCCAGATTTACATGATAATCCGGATCACCACCAAAATCTAATCAATTGGTCCTTGGGCCATTTCCCACTTATCCTGAAAATTTCATCAAAATTGGTCCATAACTTTTTGAGTTATGTTGTGGAAAAACAGACAGACAGACAGACAAACGGCGGCAAAAACATAACCTCCTTGGCGGAGGTAATTATAAAGAATCAAATGTCAGAAAGTGTGCATGGGAGTCATCTGCAGCTGTGTACAAATGCCACCGCTTCAGTCTCAAAGCCACAGAACATGACATGAAACCACAGTGAACATCAAACGCATGCAAAGCCACAGAACATGACATGAAACCACAGCGAACATCAAACGCATGCCTGTGGTTCACCATGACACACACACTGTGGTTTCTGCATGCGTTTGACAGGTGCTGGTTCACAATCGGAAGTGAGTTAAACGTCAGGAATTCAGAGATTCTGACTCTGTTTTGATGGCGGGAAAACACAACTCATTATTCACGTATACACACACACACACACACAAAACCCACTCACTCCACATGTTCATCAACAACATGTGTCACAACAGCCCAATCTCATCCACAAAATGACAAATAGCGGCATTCAGAGCTCTTTGGATCCGAGGAATCGACGCCCATCTGTAGGTGCTGTGAGGGGAAGTGGGTTTTCCCCTTTGGCAGAAATACTTATCAGCTTAGAAT
>OMMV01089836.1:0-10136 GCA_900302635.1 Chatrabus melanurus
CACAAATCAGAGCATTTGAAATGGGTCATTGATGCGGTTGTTGGATGGAAGCTGCGAGGCTGGATAAAGGAGAAGAGCCCAGGGAGGAATGACGGGAGGAGACAGAGGAGGAGAGAGCAGGAAAACTCCAGGCTCTCTCGCTGGCTCAGAATGATGTTAATGATTCTTGAAATGTTTAAAGAGTGCTCCAAGGGAATCATTTTTTACAGTATAAAAGAAATAAGTGCAACAAATTAAATTGACTGAAATGTATCCTATAATAATGAGTTCTTCAATGTATGTGTGTGCTTGTGCAGTTTGTGCGTATATGTCATATGTGCGTACACGCTAGTGTGAGTGATGTCACTCTGCCCACGGCTGTGCAGCAGAATGGGTTCTGCTGAATATAAATCAGGTGACTGAACAGGACGGGGTTTCTTCCCAGACAAGCCCAGAGGATTGTGTAATGCCCACTCCTACATTACTGGTTTGCATGTCCCGTGTTTACCAGTCTGCATTCTCAGTGACCACCCGGGCAGAGCACAGACACTGAATCGGCGACACTGACTGGACTGTATTTGGGGCTAATAAGCTGTACCGGACCTTCAGTACAGAACTTGGATTTCCTGTCTGACTTTTGATCTTTGATATCTACAGATCTACCAGACCTCTAATCACCTGTGAATGCTGAAGCCAGTGGTTGACCCTCGGAAAAGTGGAGGTGAAAGGGTTACCATGTGGATCCCGACCCCCAGCATGACGCTCGCTCAGCGCACAGTCCTGTATGGGACGTGTGTCGTGGCCCTGGTGAACTCTGTGGGCCTGTTGATGCTCCTGGTCCAACAGAATCAGCAGCGGGTCTGGCTGAAGCAGATGGAAGCCAGGCTGACGGAGGTGGAGCAGAGCTCCGTGGTGGAGTTCCTTCAGGAGGTGCCCAGAGGAGGAGCAGGGATTCGGGCAAGTATTGGGGAGCCCCAGCAATACCAGTACCAGTATTCAAGGAACAAGAGGAGCGAAGAGCTGCAGAAGGAGCTACAGCTGGAGCTGAAGGAGCTCCAACAGGAGGTGGGACAGGATCTCCAGCAGGAGGTCAGCCACGAGGTGGTAGAGGAACCGGAGAAGAAGAAGAAGCATGGGTTGAAGCACAAGCACAACCAGAGTCACCACAAAGTGCACGTGCAGGACGACATGATGATGATGATGACTTACTCCATGGTGCCGGTGAGGCCGCACACCTGTCTGCTACAACACCGTAGTTTCAAAATACTTTGAATTATTTTATTATTGCTGACAAAATGATGTAACAGTATTTTGGTTATGATTTTAGATCAAATTGTTGATTGACATTTGCAACAGCACCAAGGGCGTCTGCCTAGCCGGTACAGTATGTGTTACACATAATAAATATGTGATCACATCCAGAACAATATTTTCATTTCTAATGTCAGCAAACATTTTATTGCAGGACCCCCAGGACCCCCTGGTGAGTGTAGCTTTCATTTTCAATCAAAATGTAAAAATCAAGCCTCTTTTGTACCTTAGTGACCCATATGTTTGCAGAACATGTTTTCCATTCAGCCCATTGTTACGATTGCTTTTGTGTTGTTGTAGGTTTGCCTGGGGCCGATGGTATTGCAGGCAACAACGGGACTGATGGCATCCCAGGCCTGAATGGACTGCCCGGGGCTGATGGAAAACGAGGAAGAAGAGGTATGGAAAGAGTGAGGCTCCATTGTGGTTTCACTCACTGTCCATTTTTAATAGTGCTTGAGGCAACTTTGGCCATTTTAGTGTCCTGGTACACTGTAATTGTGGGTCAAAATACCAAACATACACAGCGGAAGTAGTACACCCAGGTCTACAACATCCATCAGCTGAATTTCAGACTCATCTATTTTCAAAATAGTTCTAATGCTTTCATCTTTACATTTTCATGTCTGTTCATTTTCAGGTATTATGAATAATTGTTGCTATATTTTAAAAAAATTACACCTTTTTTCTTGTCCTACTGTAGAGCTTCTATTCCACTGTCATACCTGTAAAAGTGTATGTAATTTAAATGTAACTGCTGCTCTAACTGTTTAAATCAATTTTAACTGACTTTATCACTGTTTTAATCACTGATTTTCTTGTTTGAATAGATCTATACAAATAGTTTATTCTCCCAGACTTTGGAAGAGGAGTATTGTCTCGAGACTGAATCCTTTTCGACCGCCCGTCCTTTTGTTTGTTGTTCAACATTACATATATGTGTAATTTCATATTTCATCTAGAAAATATATGGATGATATCCCCACAGAACATGAGAAGTTTTTAAGTTTTTTATATGTATAAAAATTCTGTCTACAAAATAGCCTGATTACTTATCTATCTATCTATCTATCTATCAGTATAATATTACATATATACATCTTGACTCTTACACTGTATAAGGTCTGGTCGGAAATACAATTTGCAGTGTGGTGGATGCGGTGATGCACGGCACAAGCGTATGCTCCCAGACCAGACCTGACATCCATTTAAAGTTTGGATCTTTAAAGCTACAGTGTGTAGTATTTAGTGCCATCTAGTGGTGATGTTGCAGATTGCATTAAGCTTTCACCGATTTGGCTTCACTTCACGCTTTCACTTCTTTGGTGATGGGGATTCATGCTTCCTTGCCTTCTCTTGTGATAAGCAATATGTATGATCCTCCATTTTACAAAAATGTGGCTTCTCAAACGATATCCTGCACCAGTCTTTAGACTTAAGTCTTAGACTTAAGTCTCTTGGCCGCGCTGCAAAATGCAAAAGACAGAGTCTTTCGCAATTTGTATACACAGTAGCCTCTGTTGGGATACTGTATTAGCATGGTGGTGCAATATGGCAGCCTTCATGAGGGGGCCCGCTCCCATGTAGATGTGAAGGGCTCATTCTAAGCTTATGAGAACGCATCGATTCATTTTTGCAGGTAATTATACTCTAATGAACAGATGGTTATGAATGCTATATTGGATTTCTGCTCATAAACACCTCTAAGGCCTGGTATACACGGTGCGATTTTCAGCTGTCCCAGATGAAAGATCAGCATCGTGAAAGAAATGTGGCCTTATCTTTGGTCGTGGCTCTGAAATGGTGGTTTACGTCGCACTGTGTGACAGGTTCAAGAATGGCTGCTGTCACGCACTTGGGAAAATATTAGACTGTCTGAACTCCTACGACCCACGTCTCAAAATCCAGCATGAACTGATGCAACAGCCTGTGTGCATAATTTTTTTCCTCCCTGACAGAAAAGGGCATGCGAGGTGCGATGCAAAAGCACTCCAACGCTTTTCATTTTTTTAAAAAGCGCGCACATGTAATTTGTTTATAAACAGCTGATAAAAGCAGTCACCCTCACAGAAACATATAGTCTGTCCAATCTGCTATCATAAATGAGCTTTGTCACCTCTATTGTGACAGATTTTGTGTGACATGTCGGCAAATATGAGCTTCTTTTTCCGTTGTCGTGATGACATTTCATTCTGAGTGTTCCCACGACTCTGCTACATCACCAAGTCTGCGCACATCAAATCTGGAGTCTTAAATAAATCCATGTTGCACAGTGTGGCTTGCAGTGAACTTATAAGATTGCTGAAATCTCACAGTGTAGACCGGGCTTAACTCTTACACACTGTAGCTTTAAATAATGACACTTAATATTTTCAGTACATACAGTTGAGGACAGCACATTCAGTACATACACTCAGATAATTCCAATAGGCTTGTTCACCACACAGCACAACTCTTTGATTTCAACTCTGAAACTATAGCCCTGAACCTAAAATACTTTATTTTAAAGGAGACATGTGAATATGTTTCTTCCATAGTTCTATGATAGACCATGCCTGTTTAGACCAAGTGAAAAACATCAAACTTTGTATACCAAGGGTGGAGAGTTAATTTAAATGCATTCTGGAAATTGTTACCTTCTCCTTCCAACATTAAACACAATGGTGAGGCTTCTTTGCAATGAAAGCATTTTTCTCCACTACTTTTCATCAACCCCAGCAGGGTGAAGGGGAACTGTCTTTGTTTCAGTCACCAATGACTGTCTATTTTTTCAGTAATTTTATATTTCTCTTTAGCCAACTGCCCAGTATATCGATTGTCATTCACTTGGTTTAAATGTTTATTTTATTGGACAATGTGCTATTAGTAAAAATTTAACTAATGCATCACTGCAATTGGTTCCTGATGGAGTTCCTTGCATCTTATGTATATTTGTTCAATAATGTTACATGTCAGTTCATCCAGTGGATTGCCATTAATCTGTATTTATGTTTGTTTTGTCAGGCAGTCTATTATGCACCTTTTGCACGTGCCACATTGCATCTTTCAATATATGATAGCTTTGCAGTCACCTTTTATATGCATCGATCTAATAATGGTTTGATGCTTTTTCTGTCTTCAAACAGCAGAACATATTTATTTGGTTTTTGTTGCGAACAGGGAACCAGGCGGACTCGAGTGCAGTGAGCAGAGTTCAAAGAACTACAGGTTTTATTTATGAGGGTAGTGACTGAGTTGAGTCGAGGCAAGGGAGGAGACGGCACCAGCTGGGAAGGATCGGAACAGCCAGGAACCAGGAGGTAGCAGACACCCGGATGGACGGACTGGAACTGCCAGGACACAGGGGGCCCAGTGGAGCAGGTGGTGGCTGCAAGCTGGAGACAAAAATGCACAGAGTTTAAAAAAATAATAAAAAAAATCAAGAAACAAGGTAAAACATAAGACAAGATGAATCTAAACGATTCTAAGTCTGGAAACTTAGAGGTGGAGGCCAAGTTACCACGCTAGGAGCAAAAATAATCTGGCACCGGTAGGCTGACACATCAGGCTTCTTATAGTGTCCCGGTGATCAGAGACAGGTGTGCAGTCACCACAGGTGTTCCTCCTAATCAAGCTCCACTGGGAAAAAAAAGAGGGAAGAGAGAGAGAGAGACAAACAAACCACAAAGCAAACCACTTCTCCAGTCCAACCCTAACAGTTTTGCTTTGACACATAGTGCACTAAGTAAATATAACATGAGTAGCTTATTCAGTTACAGAAAAGTCGAAGAATTTCAGAGGGGAGGGAGCACTCCTTATCCCAAGTATTCAGAATTCCAGTGTGGAGATGTTTGCAGACTAGAAACAGTCAGTCTACAGCAGCAGTCGTTTTACTTTGGTCTTTTCAACAGCAAAGTAATGTAATGCTGTCACTCCCCTTACTTATACCATCATTTACAGGTAATATTATGGTGTCTTTTCATAGTTTTATAGTAATGCTGATCATTAAACAATAAATTGTGCACAGAAAACAACATAATATAGCTGCTAAAATAAATAAATAAATAAAACAAAATAAATGCTTTTGCATGTTACAAAGTGTTAAAGCTTAATCTGTATATAAACTTTGATGCTATTAATAGTCAACATTGATTCGTGGATTTAAAGATTTAAACTAGTACAACACAGATTACAATTCACAAAAACACAGTTATAGATAAGTAGGGCTAGACAGTTACATTTTGTATTTTTTGTAGATGTTTATACAAATCAAATAGCTGCATACATGTACCTACTGAATGTCTCGAGCAGTGATATTGATTTTGATTTTTGACGTATGTAAACGTGCTCACAACAACATGAAAAATAGCCTGTCCTAATGCCTAACAGCTGAGATAATTTCCTACACAACAAACAGAACACATAGACTACTGTTTAACGACTACATACACTGACTGCACACTTTCTTAGGTACACCTATTTTAAATTCTTCATGGCATAGATTCAAGAAGATCCTGCAAACATTCCTCAGAGATGTTGGTCCATATTGACATGATACCATCATGCAGTTGCCATGCCATTACACCACCATCAGCCTAAACTGTTGATAATAGGCAGGATGGATCCACGGTTTCATGCTGTTTATGCTAAACCCCACCATCTGAATGTCGCAGCAGAAACTGAGACTCATCAGACCAGATAGCTTTTTCTCAATCTTACATTGTCCAGTTTTGGTGAGTCCACTGTAGTTTCCTGTTCTTAGCAGACAGAAGTGACACCTGTTGTAGTCTTATGCTGCTGTTGCCCATCTACTTCAACATTCAACATGTGCATTCAGAGGTGCTAAGTCGTCATGCTTTTGGTTGCACTGAGTGTGTATTTGAGTTGCTGGTGCCTTTCTCTAAGCTAGAACGAGTATGGCCATTCTTCTCTGACCTCTGCCATTTCAAACCAAGCACCAGAATTGAGAAGAAAGGCGATTTAAGTGACTATGACTGTGGCATAGTTGATGGTGCCAGATGAGCTGATTTGAGTATTTCAGAAACTGCTGATCTACTGATAGTTTCATGCACAACCATTTCTAAATAGAGAATAAATAGAGAATGGTCCAAAAAGAAAAAGGAAAAAAAATCTACTGAGCAGTGATTCATAGACCTTTGCCATCAACAAGGCATTTTTGCCCAAAGAATCACTGCTCAGTGGATGTTTCTTTTATTTTGGACCATGCCCTATCGTTGTGGGTGAAAATCTCAATAGATCAGCAGTTTCTGAAATATTCATATCAGGCCTTCTGGCACCAACATCAATGACACAATCATACTCACTTAAATCACATTTCTTCCCCATTCTGATGATACTTGGTTTGAACTTCAGCTGATCCTCTTGACCATGTCTGCATGCCTAAATGCATTGATTTTCTGCAACATAATTGGCAGATGAGATATTTGATTTTAATGAGCAGTTGAACAGGTGTACCTAATATAGTGGCTGGTGAGTGTATGTTATACTATTTTAACTTAATCATCATATAAATAAAGCAAAGTTTATTCAAAAGCGTGGGACTGCCTCGACAGACTTTAATATTGGTCATAGCCCCTTCAAATTTGGCATGGAGATAGAGTGGGATACCCCCTTTGTTTTGCTTTATTTTGAGTTGGCCAAGCAGGCACTGTTGTTCCTGTTGGAGGCCTATTGTGGGGCTTCTGCTGCATGAAATGTCACCAAAATTGGCAGGGAAGTTGGTTTTGATGAGTAGAAAGTGATGGAAGGTGATTTTAGAACAGCTGAACAAAAATGCAGATAGTGCAAGGCCATCCTATTTTCGAGGAATTTCTAGCCTTTGCCACCCCAAATCAACAGACAAATTTAAAAAATCCTTACTTTGTCTTCATTATGCTTGGTTGTGCATGCTTGAATCAAAGTATTTCTGCCTCAAATACACATGATATGTGCAAGCCACATTGTTTACACCATTTTGGGAAAACCCTTGTTTGTTTCAGTGACATGAATGGAAGGAGGCTCTAATGGTCACATGGTTTTGTTTACATTTATTGCCACAGGGAATTCCCCTCAGCAACCATGTGGATTTGACAGAAGACAACACAGCAGACAGTTTTTTCCATTGGGGGACCTCAAAAGAAGCACAGAAGGGGAAAAAACACAGAAAAAAACATTAGGGGGAGGGAAGGAAAAGTTTGTGGTCAAGATGCAATGTGATGAAATGTGGATACTGGATGCTCAAGAACAGGGTCTCCAGAAGGCCTTTTCATTTACATGAAAGAATCTACAACCCGAAATGTAGTATACAAAGAGGATCTAGTATAGAAATAATAAAATTGTTGTTATCTGTATCTCATATCATGTGTCAATCAAAGAGTTTTCCTTCCGTCACGTAGTGACGGGTAGTCAACTCTCTAGTACTCAATAAGTATGAATTTGAAATGATTATTATCCTGGGATACAATATACTGTTGCTCAGTCAGTAGAGTTGGTTGTCTACTTAAGCCGCAGTCACACCTAGCTGTTTGGGCCAACGTAGACTAACGTATTTGCAAACATCGGTGTCTGATAGCTTCCACTAGCCTCTGCTGGGCTCCGCCATCCTCCGCCGATGAACGTCAACCGCGTCCAAAAATTTTCCACGTTTAAAATTTCTCTGCATTTGCCGACGTACCTCTGGCTATGTTGGAGACCGTCAGAGAAATTTAATCTCCGCTAGCTGCCGCCAGCCTCCACTGGCTAACGTTTGGGTGCTGCTTTGTCTTGCCTGCTCAGAATCACTGGACAGTGGTGTGTCGAACCCCCTCTCCCGTACGTTGCCACTTTGGCAAAAGTCTCGCTTGTTCCAATGGAGCGCTGGCTAACACCTGCCTCCGCTGGCCTCCACTAGCACCATGTTGTGGAACACCGTGCTGCTTTTGAGGTTCGCTACCAAACTCTGGTAACGCGATTTTTGCTGACCTTTGGCCACTTTTCTCGACCTTTGCCTGCATTCACCAAACGCTGGGGTAAACGTCATAGTGTGACTGCACCTTTACCAAGGGGCCAGTTTTGAGTTTTCTAACATAATTTACAGGGCCACTAGGTGAGAAGGGAGAACCAGGTGAAAGAGGGCAGCGAGGTGAACCAGGTCCCCCTGGAGAAAATGCCCAACCATCCAATGATGTCTTTATTGAGGGTGAGATGAGCTTCACACTTTTTCGGTTATTTAAAAAAATTTTGCACCCAAACTGAGTAAAGAGTATGCTTACTGTGAAGGAACACCTGTGTCTGGAGGGTTTAGCTGTCCTCTGTTCTGCCCACAGGACCTCAAGGCCCTCCTGGTCCTCCAGGACCACCAGGACTCATGGGACCACCTGGACCTCAGGGCACAGAGGGCCCATCGAGAATCAGGCACCACAGAGCCCATTTTCATGCTGCTCAAACGCTGGGTAACATATCCATGAACGCACCTCATTTATCATCTTTAAAGGATCATTTCACCCAAAACATACAAAGCTGATATTTTCTAGAGTGGTTTGTCCATGATGGTAGTTTTGCTTATATGAACAGGGTCACTGATCATGGTTTGAGCACTAAAGAAAATGCAATTCACTACAGACCTGTGCAAATAAAACCAAAAGTACCGTAGCTACATAGAGATAAAGTGAGAAAACATTGGTCAGCTTTTCCTGTTACCACATTGAGATCAAAGTATTTCGAACAGGGCCGTTACACAGTGTTCCAAATGATGAAACCTCGTCTTATCAAGAGGCTCTCAAACGCCAAGAGAAGTCAACCAAAATGAACGGTATGCTTTTAGACTAAATGTCCCCACAATAAGCAGATGTTATGTGGTAGAAAAGTGCACATCTAATCTTATTTTGCTTTCCCCTCAGAGTGCCTGATTAAGTCTCTGATCAACCCCAGGAACATGTCAAAAATGGAGAGCACATTCGGCACTTGGATGAAAGACACTGCTCAGCTGGATGACGAGCGTATATGGGTCGCTGAACACTTTTCTGGTAACCACTCAGCCACATGTTTTTGAGCAGGAACAGGGAGGAGAAACATGTTTAGGAAAACATGAAAAAGATGTTGGATTTTCATAAAACCTAAAGAAAAGGTTGGACCTATTCTGGAATAGATTCCCTTAACTCTTAGAGCAGATCTGGTAAAGGGTCAGAGCCAGGGCATTTTTAAAGTATGTTAAGAGCGTAAAATAGGCTGTT
Organism: Chatrabus melanurus; assembly: GCA_900302635.1. Lineage (NCBI taxonomy): Eukaryota > Metazoa > Chordata > Actinopteri > Batrachoidiformes > Batrachoididae > Chatrabus > Chatrabus melanurus. Next base: position 9,480 of record OMMV01089836.1, read on the forward strand.
TAACTATTTAACAAACTTTTTTTTTTTTTTTTTTTTTTTAACTTATTTTTGTACCCTCTTGAGTTGTATCATGAAGGACATCAGGCACAAAATGTGTGCCAAATCAACATGTGGATGCAATTTAATCAATAAGTATATAAATAAGCCATATTTAATGAAAATCAGGTGAGAATTTCTATGAGAGAAGACAGATTTCACTATAGAAAGTTCATTTTCTGAAATCGATGTTTTACCATTACCCATAATGCAATGTGCCATTTGTTATGGTGCATATGCTTGAAATTGCTGTTAGAGTTCTAGTTTGGTGCCAGTCTCTTCACTCCGAGTTGTTTGTCCTTTCCTGGAGTGTTCAAGCAAAAAGGCACTGAACTGACAGTTACAGTTTGCCTTGTTGACATTTCCCAAAGCCCTGGTGATTTCATTGTTGACATATTTGTGAAAGATCTTGGAATATTAGTGTTAAAAATGTGAATCCACATACACTCACCGGCCACTTTATTAGGTACACCTTGCTCGTACCGGGTTGGACTTGCTGCTGTAGCCCATCTGCTTCAAGGTTGGACGTGTTGTGCGTTCAGAGATGGTATTCTGCATACCTCGGTTGTAACAAGTGATTATTTGAGCTACTGTTGCCTTTCTATCATCTTGAACCAGTCT
>OMMV01090045.1:2185-17822 GCA_900302635.1 Chatrabus melanurus
CCTTCATGCTGTCTGTAAGGTTTCATGGAGTAAACTTACTATATTTGCTATATAATCCCCCCCCCCAAATAAAAGCCAGCAATAAAATTAGCTGTAATTTTGCGATATACTACAAAAATAAAGGTACTTTTTAATAAGTAGATTTCAACACAAAGCTAATTCTGTTCATTTTGTGAAAAACCTAAAGGGACTAAACCTTTAATTGAACGCAGCACAACTCCCTGAGGCTTGTTTTTCTATTCTAGGTTAGACTGACCATTTTCACAGGGTTTTTATCAAAGTCTGTTAAATTAATCTTCAATATTTAACACTTTTAAGATTAACAGCTTGAATGTTCTGGCTCTGCCTTTAAAAAAAGAAAAAGAAAAAGATCCAAACCCCAACTTTTTAATCAAGGTTAGATCCAACTTTCTCGCAAATTTTTTGGACAAGATTATTCATTAGTCAACAGATGGTGAGAACAACCTGATCGCAGAGGTAATAAATTCAAGAGAAAAATGATCCTATCAACTATTTATCAGAGAGAAATTACAGCTTAACAGGTTGTAAATTCCATTTCTACAAATCAAACTTTGGGCTGCCAGTTCAAAATACAACTGTTTACAAAAAAGAAAAAAGAAAAAGTGAACTAAAAGACAGTCCACTATGTCTTAGTTTGAGGATATTTTCTGGCAAAGTACGTCTGCAAGAAGACTGATTTCTGCCTACGTCAGTCTCTGTGTGCGACTTGGACTCGATGTCCTCTCGCCCCAGGACCGTCTGCTGGCCGCTACGTCCTGCCACCGTTGCGCGTGCCAACGCAACCGCTGCAGGCGCATTTCCGAGGCTCTCCGTGTCTGGCCGTGTGTCAAAGTGTATTTTAGGGCGTTCGTTTGGAGCGACCCAGCTGTGGGGAGCAGCGGGTGAGTGAAGAGTGTGATTACAGAACTCCGCGGGAGGAGACGCGTCTTTGCCGGATCGGGCCGAAGATGAAGGGACCTGCCCAAGTGCATGCTGCTCATTTATCAGCAGCGGTGACCTGAGCCGTCGCCGCTGCGACCTTTGCATCAATCACGGCGCAGGTGGTGGCTCACTTAAAAGTGGAGAATTTAGGGCGGGGATAACAACATTTTGGAATCACCCTGCACCGTCTTACCGGCTCCCCCTCTTGTCCCGCCGTTCCATTCATAGGTGGCGTCACTTCCACTTCCACGTTGGAGCTGTTCGGAAGGTTCTTATCTGTGGAAGAATTCACACATTAATTGAACGAAGAACTATTTTGGGGAGCAGAAGCTGTCACTGCCTCAAAGAGATCTGAAAGTGTGAGCCGTTACGACAAGGAGGCAGACACTGTGAAGCACTTAACCCTTTGGACAACGAGTGTGTCACATTTATTCAAATCAGAGTACAATATCGTGTCTGGATACACAAGTGAAAAAAAATCGACTAAGTCCATGAGGTTAAATTACGAGAGCTGACAGAATGCAACGTCATACTTCCTGGGATCAAATTGTCAAAATCTGTTTTTGTACGCTAAATAAGCTGGGGTTTCATGTTGGACCACCCTCAAAGTCCCATGCCACAGAAATCCAAATATACGAGACGCCCAGAGAGCCAGTCTGCATTCTGTGTGACCTTTAACGGGGTCATACTATGCAACAGCCAGTGCTAGTAGTGAAGAGTCATAGGGTTAAACGGCTCAAAAAGTCCTGATTGGACTGTGTGGGCATGTCGTGTGTAGTTCACGACAAGCTCAGTGGGCGCGTCTCAGAACAACCAAGAGTTTGAACTGATGACGGCATCAACCGGGCATTTTGGACAAAATGTCTTCGTTGGGAAGAGCGAACGCTCCAAAATACTGACTTTCCCTGACATCGCAAAATTCTTAATAGAGCCGTTTCAGGCCTAAATTCTGCTTGTAGCAGGATAGTTATGGGATATTGAGGGCGTTTAACCTGAAACCTCAACCCAATGCAAATAAAAATAAACAAATAATTGCACAATAAGCTTTTCCGCCATCTTCAATGGAACATTGAAGAAGCCTAATGCATAATGCTTCCCATTAGAACCATAATTAATACCATACATTTCATCCTGAATGTATTCACCAGAATGTCGATTTAAGCTTTTAAAGTATTTTTTAATGACAATTCAATTAAGGTGTTCCAAAAAAAAACAATTGCCAGGTGGCTGTTTTGACTTCATTTAAAGGCAGACTTATTACAATACAACAAGCCCAAAGCCATGTAATCAGATGATAGAGCTTTAATTACTATGGAAATTGCTTTAATCAAAGTGTGACCATGAGAAATAGCGCATAGGTGCCTGAGTGTTGAGGCCCCCAGTGGCTGGAGAAGGCCAAGGGGGACGCCCACGCTTCACCTAGACGGTTACTTTCTCGAGACGGGGATGGACTGGTTGTCTGCCTGGGTGGTTGCCATCCAGAACCCAAGGCGGTTCTATGGCGTCGTGGATCCGGCGAAGCGCGGTACCATTGCACGCTCCCGCACTTGACTTGACCATGACACAGCCAGAAAGAGTCTCGGATAGATATCCCAACGATACCCATCCCAGCCCACACTCCCTTTACCTGGATGATGTCGTGTTACACATATAGACCGGCTACACTCTACATCTGTTCACGTAAATAATGAGCTTTAAATCTTATTTTATGACAGAAAATACAGAAGATTTTGATTATTATGCTGATACGTTAACGCTGCACTGTTAGCATAACATTATCTTGCCGACAGAGATGGCTTTGAGTTTCCTGATCAGACCACATTGTGACATGAAAGCGCCACGTCTGGCCTCCTGCTTGGCTTTGGACTGGGGCTCTTTGAAGTGAAAAACATCAATTACACTTGGCAGTGTCTGATGGGCTCAAGAATACACCTCAAAGAAATGAATTCGGCAGCCATGTTTGTGTTATGGTCAACGTGAGGCTCAATAATTACCGTTTCAGTGGGTAATGACCACACAAGGGAAAAAAATATGTCCATTTAGGAAGTTTTTACAAAAGACTGCATGGAATACTTAATAATAATAATAAAAATCTAAGGCTGTTTTAACACCTGGTTTTGGAGGCTACGCAATATTTAAACAGTTTTGCTGCCTTTCATGGTAAAGGTTTTTTTATTTTCGACTGACAGGTGCCGTTGCCGCACTTCACCATTTCTGATCCCTTTTATACTGCCACCAGTAGATGGAGGAGGGGGGGAGGAGGTTATGTCACCACCCTGCTTGTTTCTGACTAAAATATTTTCAAAAGTACTGGACAAATTTCAAAGAAAGAGTTGATTGAATTTTGAGGCAAGTCTGAAATTTTCCTTTTATCTCCGATTAAAATTGTCAGATATTCTGGAGTTTTTTCCATCATTTATCGTAGGCCAAGCTCGACAAAGTTGATTTGCTGCAGTGAATCCAGCCAATAAAGGGTGATGGAGAAAGCTGGGCCTCACTTTAGTTTTCCTGCCACGCTGTCCATCGTTATCTCAAGCATATGGCGCATTTTCCAGATCTATTAAAAAAAAATAGAGCTGCAAACATGCAACAATATTGGTGATCCCAATTAAAATTTGACAGCTGCTCACACTGGCTGACGAATATGCTCTCCGTGTAGCTGGTTTTGTGTCACCAAGAATGACACAAAACGGTGAGGTGGTGAGAAGCATTATTAAATGGTTTAACTCTTGGAGACAATAATAGACTGACTGAAACGGTGAAAACTAGAAGATCCAGTCGGAGAGTGAATGCCCACACTTGGGTTATAATGGCCAACCATTGTCACCCACACAAACAGACCGGGAAGGGAAAGCAGAATTTTGGCTTTTAACCCCATCAGACTTTTGTGACATCATAAGGCAAGAATGCGCAAGAGTTAGATTTTAAAAATACAATGGAAAGACACTGAAAATTCAAGGAAAAAATTCTGAAGCAAATTCAGATCACCAAAATTTTACCAACTCTTCCTTGATCCAAGAACTATCCCTCTGGAAAATGTTCCAATCTGTAGGTAGGGGCAATTAGATAACATGCCCTCCATCAGTTGCCAGCAGTAAGAAGGTGTTTTGTACTGCAATATCGTGAGATAGTTGAAGTGGACAAGAACTGAACTAGACATAAGGCTGACACCTTTGTTTTAACCACTTTCCAATCACTGAATGTACTTCAGAGTATGAAGAACAATCCTTATACTTGCATGCAAGGTTTGTTACCATGGTTATCAAGTAGATTCCTTGACAGCTTCTATTCTCAACTCCTTCTATTCTCAACCCAAGCTAACCAGAGGTCGCTTTGGGATCGGTCTGAGACGACACTGCGTACACAATTATTAGACACATGAGTGTTCTGACCTTTTCATTTCGATGCATATTTTCCAACTCCAAGCAATATAAAACTGAATGCTTATTGGATTTAAGCATTCTCAGGTGATATGCATTTGTGTAATGAGGGAGGATGTGGCCTAAAGTGATTAACACCCTATAATCAAGATGTGCATAATTATTAGGCAGCTTCTTTACCTCAGGCAAAAATGGGCCAAAAATAGAGACTGAACAGACACTGAAGAGTCAAAAATTGGAAAAAAATCCCTTTCAGAGGGATGCAAGATTCTTGAAATAGCTACACTATAGAGGCGTGATTTCTGAACAATCCAACGTTTTGTTGCAAATAGTCAACAGGGTCGCAAGAAATGTGTGGAGAAGAAAAGACGCAAATTAACTGCAAAAGACTTGAAAAGAATTAAACGTGAGGCTGCCAGGAAACCATTATCCTCCAGTGCCACCATGTTCCAGAAGTGCAACCCACCTGGAGTGTCCAGAATTACAAGGTGTTTAGTGTTCAGAGACATGGCCAATGTAAGGAAGGCTGAAAGACGACCACCACTGAACAAGACTCACAAGTTGAAATGTCAAAATTGGGCCAAGAAATATCTGAAGACAGATTTTTCAAAGGTTTTATGGATAGCTGAAAAGAGAATGACTCTTGATGAGGAGTGGTGTGGGCTGCAATTATTAAGGATGAGCTAGTTGGACCTTTTCGGGTTGAAGGACGACTTAAAATCAACTCCCAAACCTACTGCCATGTTTTAGAAGATACTTTCTTCAAGCAGCGGTTCAGGAAAAAGTCTGTATCATTCAAAAAGGCCATGATTTTTACGCAGTATAATGCTCCATCACATACATCCAAGTACTCCACTGCTTGGCTCGCCAGCAAAGGCCTCAAAGATGACAGAATAACGACATGATCCCCTTCCTCATCTGACTTAAACCCTATTGAGAACTTGTGGACCCTTCTTAAACTTGAGATTTACAGCGAGGAAAAACAATCCACCTCTTTGAACAGCATTTGGGAGGCTGTGGTTGCTGCTGCACCAAAAGTTGATCGTCAACAGATCAAGAAACTGAAAGAAAGGCTCATGGCAGTTATTGAAACGAAGGTTTGCTCTATTGGGCACTGAATATTTTTGAAATATCACGTTTATTTGTTAATTTTGAGTTTTTTGTTATACTTGCGCTTTTTCATTAATTTGCATAATAATTCTGCACACCAATAGTTGCCTAATAATTGTGCACACACACATATTCACCTGAAAAAGTCAAAACTCACTTTTCCTTTGTTAAATATTCAGGTTTGAGGTTAATAAACATTCACTCAGGTGTGTTCTACAACTTACCTGTACGGCTTGCTACGCCATTGGCCTTCTCACTGTCCTCTACTTGACATTTCTTTTTGGCGATCTTGTGCAGGATGGAGGCCTTCTCTCGAAATTTACCTGCAAAACAACCGCCACCTCGGTTAAAACGTAGAGTGGGTAGTGCAAGATCTTCAAAGCGTCTTGGCCTCATCCCAGGCAGAGCTTCTTCATAGTCACCTCTGACCCTGAGCGGATCGCATTTCAAAAGCACAGTGCATACAGGGGGACAGCGTCACACGAAACTGCTGCTCACACTACATCCAGAGTCAGTTTGACATATCATATCATATACTGATGATTCTGCAATGTCCTGGTCGAAGACAGAAGGGAGATGACCTCTTGTCACGAGATCTGCCTTTGGAGGTCAGATTGACTCCTGATCTTACAGCAGGAGCTCGAAACTAAAAGAAACTAAAGGTTGAACCAACAACTGCATCACAAAATAAAAATAAATCTAGTGAATTGAGTCAATAAGTACATCAGTACTGAAAAAAACGAAGCTGTGACACAGTGGCTTCAACCAGAGCCAGCAATCAATTGAACAATATGACTTGCAGCTTACATAACCAAGACTCTTGACATTACAAATAATGGCTCATGCCCGGCAATTTTCTCCACGTTCTACCGCTTAGCGGTGACCGACTGCTGTGGCGTGGAACAATGGCTTTCCACAAAGTCTCCACATTTCAAAGTCCGCCACACAGTGCTGCAGGCACAATCAAACGGAGAAAAAGTGATTGCAAGTGCACTGCAGCTGTGCAGTGCACTTTTTATGCTCCCACGTGAAACAAATGTTGAAGTGGGATTTTAATATTTGATGCCGAGGTCCATCGATGTTTGCATGCTGGGTATTTTAAGTACCAGACGCTGATGCCAAGCTCTTATTTTAAAATAAAACTAGCATAAGATATTGGGCGCAATCCAAGTGTGCACGTCGTTCATGGAAAGAAGTATTACGCTCTAAAACCTCTCTCAAATAGACCAACTGTGCATCAACAAATGAAGCACTAGACATGTATCCCTACTTAATTTCACTTCTTAAAACTATAAACACTATGTATGAATAAAATCTCCCCCTCACCCCCCGGTGGTGTTATGTGCATGTTTCTCAATATCAGGTCCTCTACCAGAGGCCTGGGAGGTTGAGGGTTCTGCGCAGCGTCTTAGCTGTTCCTAGGACTGCACTCTTCTGGACAGAGACCTGCCTGGAATCTGCTGGAGCCACTCTTCCAGTTTGGGGGTTAGAGCTCCTAATGCTCCTGTTACCACTGGGACCACTTTGGACTCTACCTTCCACATCTGCTCCTGGTACTTCTCGATTTTCTCGTGCTCCTTCTTTCTAATGTTTCTGTCGGCTGGGATTGCCCCATCTATCACAACTGCAGTCTTCTGCTCCTTGTCAACCACCACTATGTCTGGTTGGTTGGCCAGCAGCTGCTTATCTGTCTGGAACTTGAAAGTCCCACAGGACCTTAGCCCTGTTCTCAACCACCTTTGGAGGCGTCTCCCATCGGGACTTGGGGACTTCTAATCCATACGTGGCACAGATATTCCTGTACACCGTCCCCGCCGATTGGTTGTGCCTCTCAGTGTACGCTGTCCTGACTCAAGTGTGCATGTTGGATTAAAATTTAATAGTGAACAAGGAACATTCGGCGCTGTACAGCAGTGGAGCATAATGGTGATTTTGGTCTGAATTGTCCTCTGAGACTCTCTCTCATTTAACAGTTCAAGAAAAAGCTGAACCCCAACCTGCTCAACCTTCGGCCACATTACCCAAACACGTTTACATTATAGGCTAAACTGTCCCAAATCAAACAATCCATGCCCGCATTGTGTTGTATAGGTTTGTGATCCATTTTCATTTGTTGACTTGTGCATTGACGTTTTCTGTTTGTCACGATCACATGCAAAATTAACTTGTTCTTGAATGTGCAAAAGTATTTTTCAGAGGCTGGGTTGCGGTCAGATACTGGTCATTCACACGAACATGACCATCATGATGAAAGGGTTCAATTTTATAAAAAAATAAATAAATAAATAAATAAAATAAAGGCAGCACTTGTGTTTCAGTATTTGTAAGTTTTTAAATCAACCCAGTGCCGTTGATGCAAAATATTTCATTTGAAGAGGGCACGGCTGATCTGTCAGTGCCTGACACAATGACGTATCGATACCGGCTCCTCCCAATCATGTCGACACCCTGTGTGACCTTCCGGGAAAAATCATTCAGAGTCATCCCTGCCCCCTCCCTCCGTCACTCTTTTCTCACTCATCCGTCTTAGGAACACCTCCCCCCCCGCTTCTACTTTTTCATTTCTGCTGTCTTTTTCACAAGACGGCGATCAAACATTCTGCTGCCTTGACATCACTCGCCTTTCGCACAAATTGCCAGTTAGTTCTGCTCGTTACTCAGTGTGCATTTACATATTTGCATTTGGTTTATATCATTACTGTGCCCGAGCTACGCACAGGATGTGAGGCGACATCTTAAACTTGACCTTAAAGCGATGGTTGAAATGGAATTACGGATCTATGCAGAAACAGAATAAACATCATCACAGTGTTGTGGCTTCATCAAGGTGCAGCGCCACAATTACCCAATTTGCATAAGGATGAAATTATCTCAGAAAAAAAAAAAAAAAAAACCTCCAGTTCTTCCCCAGCCGCTGTTACAGTAGATGATCGCTCATTTTCACTGTCGGCTTTCTTACACAATCACCGAGGTAGATGAGTCACACTAGTTTGCCAAATTCAGCAATGCATATCTTGCGTGTGTACACCCACTGGTGGTGTGCGCGGAACCTCCATGTGCACACAGGCATGGATGATGCATTTCTCAGTGGTGCAAATGGGGCACAAAAAAACCCAAAACCAAAACACACCCCTTATTTCTTGTGTGTTGAAGGGAATGGTATGTGCATTTGTGTGTTTCTGCAATCGGTGTGAACATAAATATCTTCACAGCTGTGGCGTTTCCTATAACCTACAGAAGAAGTTGCGAAATGTTTTGCACTGAATCAAAGTTTAAAAAAAATTAAATCGTATTGGAGAATGTTTAAGCTAGTTTTTAGGTTGATTCAAGTTCTCAGTTATCCATGTGAAAGATATTCAGACGTTTACTCGAACTGTTTTTACGACATTAGCAACAGCTCAGCACACACAGGCTGCTAGCGTCAAGAGTGTCACCTTTAACAATAACAGTCATTCTTGTGTCTAATGTGTAGCCCCCTACACCTGAGATGTTGAAATGCTTTTATTGTGAAGCAAATTCAGAAAAATAATACAAGCTTTACATATTGCGCTTACTGCCTGCAGCAGGGAAACAGAGGAGGAGATTCTGCTTCGCAAATTTATCTTCTCCGTTTTGTTTTTTTTAATTAGTTTTTGAAAAAAATTCTGCCTTTCTGTTAATATCACTGGTGCATGTTGTACTGACAGACAAAATAATGAGGATATACATTTTTGATGTCGCAAAAAATTCCATAAAAATAAAAAAAAAATAAAAAAAATCTATTCTACGCAAGTCGGCTGACTTTACCTCATTTCAGTTTTTAAAAACAGTGTAAATAAACAGAGTTAAAATATCTGTAGAAACATGGAACAGAAACACAAAATATGAATGTGTGTTTTCTCTGACTTGAAAGGAAAACCAAGTCAAAAATACCTAAATGAGTTAAAAAAATTAAATTAAATATGAAATAAAATTAGGAAAATGGCATGGGTATTATGATTTGCACTTCTGTCAGTGAAATCTCAGTGAGGAAGTGTATGCCCCAAGTAAAAATAAAACAAATCCAACTGGAGATGCTTTTTTTTTTTTTTAATAAACGGTGACGATGGAGAAAAAGAGGGATGACTGAAGCAAAAAAAAAAATCAAGTGAAAACTTTCAGGCTTACCTTCCTCTGTCATTGAGTGATAATATTTTAGTTTCCCATAAGTCCCAAGCTCTACAACATCACAGCAAAAGACAGGGGTACGGCAACGGACACACAGAGAAAGGAAAAGAGTGAGAGCATGACAGAACAAGACGGGTCCGCTGGTGCTACTTCACAGGCACAGAAGGCGACATACAGAAAGACAACGTCTCTCCACATAATCGCTGCACAAGTACGGGGTAAAAAAAACAAAAATACAGCAATTATAAATAAAATGCATCATAATCTCTGATGGGTATTACAGCATAGAAATCATGAGCTTCATACATAAACAAAAAACAAAAAAAAAGTTTGAATTTACTGGGCAACAAAAAGATGAGTCCTCCTCTCCTCTGCGCACATGCTTATTCAAAGGTTTGGTGACGCTGCATTTTATTCCTACAATGAAACACAAACAATTAATTTGATTCCCTGACTGCAGCAGTTCTTTGCAGGGCGGCAAACAGACGGTCAGCACATCTGCATGATGAATCGGCCTGGAAATCAAACCTGCAGCAACAGCTGAACGTGCAGGAACGCAAGACACCAAGGCCGCGAGATTCCGCCTCCCACATTACACTTCGTCTCGGGAAAGGCGACGCCGCCACTTCTGCTTATTTCAACAACAAGAGACACGAGGGTTCAGCTCTCGGCCAGACAACACGCACAGGTGTAAAATGCGACGATAATATTGGTTTTTATTGCATTTTTTTTTTTGGGACAGATCAACACAAATAAAGCTGCAAAAAAAAAAAATCGCTGCATAACACTCCTTCCACTCTGAGCAAACATTTCTACATGTAGTAGGTGTTCATACTCGCACTCGCCCAATTCTGCCCAACAGTGGGTCGACCACTCCACTCACACGTGAGGGGATTATGGTGGGATTCTCGTGCCAAAATGTGAGCTTTGGCAGCCCTGAAAACACAATCTAATGGGATAAAAAAACATCCCATATCGGAGTGTCTTGCTCATCTGCAGCACTCAATCCCGGAAGATTAAGTGATTTGGGTTTGAAGTGCACTATCACTGTAAGGCCGGGCAGCTGACGTGCAGCGTCTGAGGCTGCTCTGCGCGCAATTAACCGTCGGTGCCCGTGTGGCTTTCCGTTTACACTGCGCAACAAGAGACGGGCAGGCTTGTTGTTGTTCACCTCGGGCCCTGCTGTGTCCTTGAGGCGCGACCTCCAAACCTCCAGGAAGCTGTGTGCATTGCCCACTCTGCCTGTTGGGGGTGGGAGCGTGTGGGAAGTAAAAAGGCTTTTAACATTGATTCTTTCACCCACCCAGAGCCGAGTGGCTCATAGGGCACGGGGGTGTGCGTGTGTGTTTGTGCAGTAGAGTGGTGTGAGGGTCAAGAGGGGTGAGAGGTGCTCAAAATGGATCGAAATTAAAGATTTCCAACACCACGGAGGCGCTACCAACAATAATATATTGGATTTTTCTTCAATAAGCGTGTGATTTTTCTAAAACTATGATTTTTTATTGTAAACATGCAACATTTTCCCAAAGGTTCATGACCACAAACTGCACCCCCAACAGGTTTTTGGGTCTGGTGAATTTGCTCCTAATATGCAAAGCCATTCTTCGTATTCTTTATATCTTTATATAAGACGTATCCAACTGTGGTGCTTGACATTCTGTTCAGTTTCTCTCTTACACATATGAAAATATATATAATTGCTGACCAGCTGAGATGCAGTGAGAGGTCAAAGGTCAAAACAGGAATCTCTCATCCTATCCAGGACAAATCAATCAAACAGAAATCTTTGGCGCTCTCAGTAACTGAAGCCAAAATCTGCTCTGCAGGCTCAGTTATTACTGAGATACAGTGAGGGGCCATTTCTTTAGGGTTAAAGGTCAAACCCTGCATTTTATTTCATTTTCAGGACAAACGTTCAGTTGGACCAAATAGAAACTTGGGTCCATGAGTAATTCAAACAATCTGCTCAACACCTTCAGCGGTTCACTGAAATATAGCTCAAGGCCATTTTATCAGGGTTCAAGGTCAAAAACAGGAATTGCTGGTCTTTTACAAGAAAATTGTTCGGTTAAATCAAATTGAAACTTGGGGTCCCCAAGTAATTTAAACACACCACATGCTTTGCAGCCTCAGTGGTTGCTGAAATATAGCGAGAATTCATTTTATTGGGATCAAAAGCCAAAAGAGATTCATGCCAATTTTCACAAAAAAATGTTTAATTGGACCAAATACAAACTTGGGGTCTCTCAGCAATTTAATCCCAAGATCTGTTCTCAAGAATCAGTGGCTACTGAGTTACAATGAAGCACCATTTCATCGTGGCCAAAGGTCAAAACAGGAATTTTTGCTCATTTTCAGGAATAATGTTCCATTAGATCAAATAGAAGCTTGGGGTCCCTGAGTAAGTAAAGCCCAAAACTGCTCCCTTGAATCAGTTGTTACTGAGATACTATGAGGAGTCATTTCATCAGGGTTAGAGGTCAAAACTGGCATGCTGGTTTATTGTCAGGACAAATGTTCAACTGGATCAGGTAGAAACTTGGGTCCATGAGTAATTTAAACATAACCTGCCATCTGGCGTCAGTGGTTTACCGAGATGCATCGTGAGGTCACTTCATTGGGATCAAAAGCCAAAAAGAGTCATTTTCACAAAAACTGTTCAATTGGATCAATACAAACTCGGAGTTTCTGGGCAATTTAATCCCAGAATCTGTTCTCTTGCCTCAATGGTCACTGAATTACAGTGAGGCATCACTTCATTGTGGCCAAAGATCAAAACAGGGTTTTTTGCTCATTTTCAGGAAAAATGCTACATGAGCTCAAATAGAAGCTTGGGGTCTCTGAGTAATTTAAAGACCAAGATCTGCTTTTTAGCGTCAGTGGTTACTGAGATACATCTCCATTTTATTGAGATTAAAGGGCAAAACAGATGTTTCTGGTCATTTTCAGGAAAACTGAATCAAATAGAAACCAACTCAGGGCTTACTGGGATCCAAGCAGTGGGGGAAATTGTATTTTTTTTTTTGGTCATTACCATGGTAACACTCTCGTTATTGCCTAATAATTTGACACAAAAAATAAAACTGTACAAGCACGAGTTCCTGAGATATAAGTTCCGAGTAAAGACTGACAGGTGGACAGATTATAGTGAACTATGTGCAACTGTTTTTGCTCTGTATACAAGTTATATAGTATATATACGCAACATTTGAAACATACATTAGACCTATGTAAATATCACTTTATAAGTAATAGAATTGTAAAAACGCAGGACAAATAATCAATGTAAAATCCAAACAGCCAACGTATTACATCTCCATAAATGAAAGATATATGTTGCGTAAGGTTTGAGAGGTCAGCAGCACTAAGTGTATCGTTGAACTGTGTGATCAATAGGGCTGTGGGTCACCACACAGACAGTGGTGTCCGGGTGAGTAAACTTGGGCTGAATTAAATTCAATAAATGTGCTTTAGGCAAGAATGAGAAAAATCATATGAGCCAGACCTGAATACAAAGTGGGTGTTCGTTCCCTCATTCGCGTGTGTCACGGTTGGGCCAGATGACCTTGTCTCGACCGCGCTCAGCACAGGGAGGACACTCATACTGCAGCTGCTCATTAGAAACAACCTCACATCGACAAAGACATTCAAGGCCACGTCGGCATCACGAGCGCTCGTTCTCGTCTGGCTCCATAAGATAATGACCCGCAGGAAGGCATCCGAGGAGCGCGGCTGCCGAGTGCCGCCACATTGGTGCTGTAATGTAAATATGATGAGGTCATCTCAGAAAAATTCAAGCCAATAATCACATCCCAAATGTGTGAAGTGAACTTTCATTTTTTTATTTATTTTTTATTTTTTTAAAATTGTTTGAACTAATTACAGGATCAACAAAAAGAAGAAGAATCCATAGAATTTTGGAGCCGATCTGGATTTTTATATTTTGTCACTTTTAGATTTGTCAAGTTTGTCAACTCCATTATGGTGGTGTACAGAGGTAAAAATACAAAAATTATCACAATCCAACTACTTATGGACCAGACTGTATGCACTATCCAAGTGCCTATTTGTTTTTAAATTGTATTAATAAATTTATTGAACAAACAACTGACCTTGGGCTTCAACTAAAGATCATTTTAATTATAGAGCAAACTTCTGATTGTTTGTTTGATTATCCATTTAATCATTTAGTCTATAAAATGTCAAACTAGTAAAATTTCCATCTCATTCAACATAACTTCTACAAAAGTCCAAAATCTGTAAATATGCAGTTTTTTTTAAAGTCAACCATCCAAGCACAGTTTAATTCAATTTCAGCCAATTAAAATGCAATTCAAACTAGTTTACTATTGGTTATAAGTGTTTAAATTGGACAAACCAATTTCCAGTTAGGCTTCAAAGCCTTTTACAGGGCATTTGCACATTTTAAACCATCCTATCCTTGGGCTAAAACGGTTCCAAGACACATAATTTCTAATTTTGTCAGATTAAAGACAGTTTAAAAGATTTTACTCTTGGTTTTGACCAAATTCAGGCTAGGTAAAATATGTCAAATTTATTCTACTTTAAAATATTACAGACATCTTAAAACATTCCACTGTTTGATTATAGCCCATGAAGGCCAATTAAAATATGACAATAGTTATAATTCAGTTGACATGTTAAAAAGCACTTTGAACTATTAAATCATCTTTGGTCTGGACCAGTTTAAAAACAGCATAATTTCTAATTTTGATAGATTAAAGACATGTATTGTTGGTTTGAGCCAGTTAAAGGCCGTTAAATAATAGGTTTAATATGCAGGTGCATCTCAAAAAAAATATCATGGAAAAGTTCAATATTTTTGTGAGTTATTTCAGAAAGTGAAAATTTTATATATTCTAGAGTATTCTAGACTCCACACTAAAATATTTCAAGCATTTTTTAATTTTAATAATTATGGCATACAGCTCCAAAAAATAGAAAAAAATATAATATTTGATACCAATTTTGAGTAACTCACTATTTCTGCATATACCATGACTCTCTCAGTCTTGTTCAGTACACACAACCACAACCATGGGGAAGACTGCTGACTTGACAGTTGTCCAGAAGACACTCATTGACACCCTCCACAAGGAGGGTAAGCCACAGAAGGTCATTGCTGAAAGGGCTGGCTGTTCACAGAGTGCTGGATGAAAGTATATTCATGGAAAGTTGACTGAAAGAGAAAAGTGTGGTTGGAAAAGATGCACAAACAACAGGGATGACCGCAGCCTTGAGAAGATTGTCAAGCAAAGCAGATTCAAGAACTTGGCGGAGCTTCACAAGGAGTGGACAGACAGACGTGTCCAGGAAATGGGCTACAAGTGTCACGTTCCTGGTGTCAAGCCACGACACCAGACCCAACAATACAGACAAGCTGAAGGCTGCTATCAAAGCAACCTGGGCTTCCATAACACCTCAGCAGTGCCACAGGCTGATCCCATGCCACGCCACATCAATGCAGTAATCCATGCAAAAGGAGCCCCAACCAAATATTGAGTGCATAAATTAACATACTTTTCAGAAGTTCCAACACTTCTGTATTAAAAATACATTTTTTTGGATTGATCTTACAAAATATTGTAATAATATAAGATATATACTAGGGTGGTCCTTAAAAAGTGGAAGTTGGAAATTCTAAGCTCCAACCCATGAAATTTGTTGGATTAGCTGAGAAAACTCTCCTCGTGAATTTTTGTCTCAATTGGACAACCTTTACCCCTCCCTCAGTGACCTTTAAGTTTTTCCCTCCGGCCCCTTGGGGCGCTCATCGTCTGGGAATAAATACAACATAACAATTACAATATAACAATTTTGCTTTTGTCAGCCTGAAAAAAGCAAAAGTACACTAACGTTAGTACCGCGACTCCTTGTTCCTGAGAGGGCAGTCAGTACAGAGCGAATTGATGGGCTGAGAGCTAATACCAAGTATCCCCAAAGGGAAATCTCTCAGCCCTTCAATTTGAGATAACAGAGGCATCTTAAACTTCAGCAAAGTTTGATATGTTATTGCCCTGTTGTCAGCGATCGTGACG
>OMMV01090310.1:4664-16081 GCA_900302635.1 Chatrabus melanurus
AGTAAGAAAATAAAATCATGTTATTGTTAAACGGCTCCGTTTTATCTCCAATGCTTGATACGACGCACACACACACACACACACACACACACACACATAATTAAATTTTCTAATTAAGGAATCCACAGGTAAAATGAAAAACGGATCACGTCTGTCACAAAACGATGACACGAATAGCATTAAAAGAAAAAAAAAGAATTCCAGTTTATAGCCTGAATCCTCGGTATTGTTGAAGTGCTGAATAATGAACTTGAGTTAATCCTTTTCTTCCCACTCCAAATGGATATTTAACATTTCTGACACCGAATATCTGCTCTTAATTTACATTTTAGCCTCCTGGCCGACTCTGCTCATCCATAATTCCCACCGCCTGGATGGAAGAAATGAGCAGGAATGGAAGCTGCTCAGCTCTTCTCGTCTCATCAAGTAATGGACGTAATTGAATTAAGCGCACTGAGAGCATTGTGGTTATTTTTAGAGCGCTGCAGTCATAAATCACAAACACTAAACTTCATTTTTTTTTTTTTTTTTTAAATAACTGAGTTTAGAGATGCTCGGCTGCTGCAGAGATTCAGGATAATGAAGAACCTTAAAATGATCTGTAAAACACACGAGTGTCTGTTTGCATGTAAACACGATTATTCAACAACTAAAACATCGATGATCATAAAGTGTGTCAAAAAGCTTCGGTCGGGCTCGAAATAGAAACCATCACATTTTGGAGCCGTTACACACAGAGATGAAGGAACGTTAAAACTGCGGCTGAAATTTCGTGTCTTCTTTTTTTTCTTTTTTTTTAAACTAGTTTATAACTGGTGATGCAACAGACACACGTTGCACCAGGCACAGTTTCTCCAATCACAACCACAGAAGCCTATAACTCCTTAAGAGTCGTCATGGGTGTCTTGGTGGCTTCCCTCACCAGTCTCCTTGCACAGTCGCTCAGTTTTTGCCTACTCCAGACAGATTTACCACACAGTACCATACTGTTTGTATTTCTCAATGATTGATGTGAAAGAATGAAATGTCCGAGACATGTTCAGTGACTTGGAAATCTTCATGTATATGAGGAAACTGTGATGATTTGCATTAAAAATAGTGCTTATATTTACTTTGTCCAATTAATTATGGCCTCTTACTTATGGGTGTATACAAATGCCTATAATTCCTAAATGGAATTAAAGCTGAACGTCGACACGACAAACAAATCTGGATTTTTTTTCTTTCCCAATTCAGCTCCACTGTGACGGAGCACAGAGGACAAATCACAAATACTGTCCAAATACTTATGAACCTAGCGGAATAACTCAGCTGAAGTTGCACTCATGTACGTGTCTGAGAAACAGCCTCGTCATTCTGCACGTCTCTCTCTCGCCGCCTAGGTTTACAGTCTTAAAAAAAAAAATTATAAAAAGACTAAATGAACTGTAGGTGGCGCTGCACTCACCGTGAACTCTCTGAGGTTTTCACACTTGTGCGAGTCCTCTCCGGGCGGCAGGCCTCGCCTGCACAGCTTGTTGTGGAGCCACATGAGCAGGTAGCAGACGGACTTGGGACTGGGGATGATGTTGAACGGCGGCGGCAGCGTCCCGCCTTCGTCAAAGTAACTCATCCACAGCTTGGTGCGGGCAAACTTCCACTCGATGTCGGCGTGGTCCTGCACGCCGTTCACACCATTTATCAGGCACAGACAAACTTTTGTTTCTGACACAAATGGGCGGAGTTTTGAGGCTGTGACTCACGGCGATGAGCTGGTAGGAGTTGTTCATCATGGCGATCAGCATGTTCAGCAGAACCACCAGCGAGATGATGTTGTACGTCCCGAACATGGTCGCCCCGACAAACTCCGTGAACTCGTGACGAGCCTTCACGTTGGTGACGTACAGGTTCAGCAGACCAAATATGGACCAGAACAGAGACTGGAGCGTCTCAAATAACCTGAGGACAGAGAGCGAGACAAGAACGGCAGATTTTATTTGTAAAGGGTTTTTCAAACGTGCACCAAAAGATCCGGCTGAGCGGTGAAACGCTTCAAACAGCTCAGTTCAGCTGAAAAACACTTAAAGCTACAGTGTGTAGGATTTAGCGCCATCTAGTGGTGAGGCTGCAGACTGCATCATGCCGTCGCCGGTCACGATTTTGCTTCTTTGGCGACGGGGATTCGATTCTTACCTATTCCTCTGATCACTATTGTTGAGTTTTATTTAAAGGATCCATGAATGACATTTTAAACATTAATAAAGCAGCCAACAACTATTTCCTATGTAAAGATTTAGTGGCTTCATGGCGCCCTCTGCAGGGAATGAAGCAGAACTCCATCTGTGCTCTGAGCTTTTCTGTCCCCCGTTTACACTGTCCGTCTGGGTGCATGTGGACGTTTAGTGCACGTGAATCCCACCGTATGAAACCGCTGCAACAACAGCTGTTGAATATTTTTTTCCAAGATGGCAGATGTCAGCAACATTCCAGGAATTTGTCCAAAAATCACATTTAGAGGCTAAAAATGCCTCCGACCAAGAGCGTGGACGGACTATAATCCACCTAGGTCTGACTTTTCCCACATAGAGAGCTGCTAAGAGGCTGCAAATCTACTCAGTGCGAAGGAGGAAGGTTTGAGGAGGAGTGGGCGAGGAGGGAAGCTTTGTTTACATTCTGAACCCTAACCCAAGTGCGACATCTAGTGGCACAAAAATTATTCATAGCACCTTTAAATTCCATATTTTGTCAAAAACAAAATTGTGAAATATGTTTGAAAATGTTTCTGTTCTGTATCAGTGTTATGTGCTGCTCCTGGTAATTTGGCCGTGAATTTCCTGGGAAATTACATAATCCCAATGCTAAATTCCAGGATTGGCGCTCGCTGAGTGTTTTGCGGTTTGGGATGAACTTAATTCCGTATCTTTCTGTCACAGGTACAGCAGAGGTTATTGAATTTTTGATGAAGCGACATTTGGCAGCACATTACATCATAGCGAGAGCGAGAGAGAGAGAGAGAGAGCGAGAGAGAGAGAGAGAGCGAGAGAGAGAGAGAGAGAGAGAGAGAGAGAGAGAGAGAGAGCGAGAGAGAGAGAGAGAGCGAGAGAGAGAGAGAGATTGCGTAACATATTCAGCACGCCAACATTTTTTTTTTGTCTGCAGCAGCTGAGCGATGATTCTCTGCACAGTTATGGAGGTGAAATCCGTCCATATGTCTGGACTGTGAGTGGCGGAGAGACGATGAAGGTGAACGTGAAAACGAAGTGAGAGACTGAATCAAATCAGTGAGGAGTGAAGCAGCAGAGCGTGATATTACAGCGCGACGCAGAAAAGAGCAGGAGAAGAAGAATGGTGCGATTTGTCCTCACTCGCTTGTTTACTCACTCTTTTTTTTCCCGCTCCTCCTCAGACTATGTTTAATTTATATCGCCTGCTAATTTATTTCATCTCTTATTGTCACCGTTTCTTTCCTCTCCTTCCTTGTCTCCTTATCTCCTCTCTTCTCCGTTTCTTGCCCTTGTCTCCTTTCCTCTGCCCTCGTGTCCTGTCTGTGTACCCTCTCCTCGCCTCGTCACTTCTCCTCCCCCTCATCTTCTCTCCTGTCCTCTCCCTTTCATTTTATTGTCTCATGTCCTTCCTTCTCTCCTCTTTTGTCCCCTACTCCAACACTCTTCATTCTTCCTCCTTTCTATTTCTCCTCATCTTATTTCTCTCTCATTTTGTTCTTTTTCTCGTTGTTTCCTCTTCTGCCATCCTTATCTCTTTCTCACTTTCCTCCTCTTGTGTCATCTCCTCTCCACCTCTTCTCCTCTCCTTGTCTTTTATCTTCATTTCATTACTAAGTTCTCTCCTCGTCTCCTCTTAGTCCCATCCTCTCCTTTCCTCTATATCTCTTCTAGTCTTTTCTTCTGCTCCTCCTCCTACTTGCTTCCCTTCCTCTCTGTGTTGCTTCTGACCTCACTGTCCCCTACTTTTCTCTCCTCTTCCTTCTTTTCTCTTCATCTCCTAGCCTTTTTCCCTCCTTTCCTATCCTTTTCTCCTCTGCTCTTCCGTATCTCCTACTTTCCGCCACATCTCTTCAATTCTTCCACCTCTTTTCTTCTGCTCCTCCTCGCTTCCTCTCCTCTCTTTGTTGCTTCTGATCTCATTGTCCCCTATTTTTCTCGCTCCTCTTCTTCTTCCCTTGCTCCTTTTCTCTTCATCTCTTTTCCTCTTCCCCTCTTCTCCTATCCTTTTCTCCTCTGATCGTCCCCACCTCCTCCCTTCCTCCTCATCCCTTCATCTTTCTGTCCACTAAGCTGAGTCATAAACTGTTACAGCTGATCCACAGAACCTCTCAGTCATGTCCCTATTCTGCAGCTGTGTGAAATGGAGAGAGTGAGAGAGAGAGAGAGAGAGAGAGAGAAAGAGGGGGGGGGGGGGGGCTGTGATTGGAAAGACCAATGTTTACTGTGGGCAAAGGAACGAGGGAGCGAGTCTTCCACAAACAGAGGTGGGAGAGAGAGAGAGAGAGAACCTGTTAAGCGATCCGACACATTAAAGGTGAGGAGCGGCTGTGAAGCGCTGATGAGGAGGAGACGGCTGAGGAGAAAAAGGAGTTTGTGAAATAACGACTAACTGTTGATAAGAGCGTGTGAAAGAGCAAAGAGACGCACACACAGGGAGGAAACGGGTTGTTTTTTTTAATACACTCGGTTTGGGTTTACCTGCAGGGCCGCGATCGCTCTGTTTGCATAATTGCGTCGTCTGATCCGTCACAGCGAGGACCGGCTCGGTTATTTAGCGTCAGCCTGAGCCCACGCTTCGCGTACGGAGGAGAGATGCTGCAATGTGACGATGTTTACTCCTTTGTTTCTTTCAGGCAAAAGAGCGCAGAGTGAGTTTGCCCTTTAGGGCGCGGCGGACACATCACAGGTTTGATACCGTTCACGCACCGTCTCCTTCCTTAAATCAGCCGAGGACGTTTCAAACTTTAAATTTTAACACCAGTCTTTCCTTTCAGGGACGTGTTCTCGCTCCCACGCCGTTCAGTGCTCGGGTCGGGTCGGGTGTTGGGTCGGGTTGTGGAGACCAGCGACTCGGGTGTTTTTGTTGGCGAGGAGCGGTTTACTGACCTCGACTTCATGGGCGATGCTGTGATCTTTGCGGAATTAATGGATGCCCTGATTGCAGCACTTGAGAGGCCAAGTGAGGAATCAGAGTGTCTGGGTTTGGGATTGTCCTGGATCAAGACTAAGATCCAGGCTTTTAATGACTTCCTGGACTCGGCCATCAGAAGTGTGTCTGTATGCGGTGAAAAAGAGACGTTCACTTATCTCGGCAGTGACATTCATGTCTCTGGGTCCTCGGCCTTTAAGATCGAGAGAAAGTCCAAGTCTTTAGGGTCCTGGTGCTTCCTGTCTTACTGCATATTTGTGAGACTTGGACGCTAACCTGTGACCTAAAGTGAAGACTGGATGTCTGTGGTACCAGGTCTCTTTGGAGGATCTTTGGGTACCGCTGGAATCAAACGAGCGGTTACTTAGGGAGACTAAGATGACGAGGATCACTTGCGTTGTGATTTTTGGCCGTGTGGCGCATTTCTCCGTGCATGATCCAGCATATAGGTACCCGAGTGTTGAGGACCTCAGTGACTGGAGAAGGCCAAGGACACGCCCACATTTCACCTGGCTGTGGCAGAAAAATGCTAACTTTGAAGAGGTGGGGATGGACCGGTTGTCTGCCTGGACCCAAGGCGGTTCCATGGTGTCCTGGATGTGGCAAAGTACGACGCCAGCTTGTCTTTCCTCGACATCACCAATGTTTTGGTTCTACCAATTACTGCAGCTTGTGGGCGTGTCACATTAATTCTAGAGGACATATAGGACAAATAATGCCTGGACAGATATTTCCGTAGTTACCAATAAGTATGTTTTTATTTTGTGATTCTGGTAAAATCAGAAAAAAACATGTTTCCGTTTGTTATGTATGTAGAATTGGAGGCAAATACACTCAGTTAGTCAGGCGATGTGTTGCTCTGACATCATTTTGCCTCACAGTCATTGTCTCACTGTAACAGAATCGATCACGAATCAATACATCTTTTATCTAAGACAAAACGCACGCCAGATCAATATTCAGCCTACCGAGGGGGATTGGCTCTCGTTTTGCCTCGCTCAGCAGAGAGATGTACTGGACCAGTGTGCGTCACAGAGGTACCAAATGGGCCATAATTCTAACGTTCCTGACTGGCACTGCACATTTGCAAATTTAGCCGTCACACACACACACACACACACACACACACACACACAAAAAACAAACCAAAAAAAACAACACATTAATATTCTTCACGTCTCCCAGAGGAGCATCTTGTTCTCAGGCTGAGCTGCTGCTCAACACTAGAAACGGTTTCCATATAATTATCGGGTGCAACGACCTAGAAGACGAGTGTTTGTGTGAATGCGAACGTCTGAATTATGGTCGACGCTGCACCCCGAGATACAGAGATACAAACTGTATCTGAACAGGAGCGCACAATTAAATATTTAGTCGTGATCCAAACAGCTTTTAAATGCTCCCGGCTGCATGACGTTATGCAAAATAAAAAAAATCTCTCCATGAAGGAAAAACCTAAAAATAAAATAAAATAAAGAAGTCACTATTTTGGATATTGAAAAAAATCTGTGAAAAATAGAAACAAAAACTTTATTGACTTATAAAAGTTATTGGTATTTACTCCAAAATAAGCAGTTAAATGAGAGGATTAAGCATGCAGTAAATTACATATTCTTTTTTTTTTTTAATCTCCAAGGTGAATATTTATTAGAGTAAAATGGAATGTCTGCAAGGTTGTCTTTGTCATGAAAATGAGCAGATTACTCAAGGTTTTTCAGCGTCTTTGCTTTGGTGCTGAAGTCTCCTTTTATCTTCAAAGTTAAAATAAGGCTCACAGATATATATGCAAGACAAACCTCCAGAGGAATCCAGACTATTGATCGTTTAAATGCAGAATTCTTTTTCAAAAGAGATAAAAATATAAACGGCTGTTGTAAACAATGTTTTAAATAAATGTCTTCTGGTTTTATAAAGTGTTAATTTTGGAGACTTTTTGAAGATCCATCCATCCATTTTCCATCAGAATCCGGACTTTGATAAGACATTTGAGTGTATTGGGATCCAGGGCTTTGTTTTTCACCCACTGCACAGCACAGCGTAAGTAACGCAGTCAGAACAGTAAGAACTGCACTGACGTATTAATGACATAATTAAACCTAGGAGGGACTTCATTGGTGTAGTACAAGTGTGGCACAGACGGGCCTTCCCAGCAGCAGTCTGGCTTTGTGAAATGTGCCAGTCGCTGTCCATGGTGCTGAAATGCAGCCAAAAAAAATAAAATAAAATTCTCCTCACCTCCTCATGCAAATCAAGGTTCGCTTCAAAGCATGCATGGAGCATATTTGAATGTGCGTTTAAATACAGATGGACACGCTTAGCAGGAGAGTTATTTTTCTGATTGCAGTTAATTGTAGTATTGATGAGGAAAGGGCGGACGCAGTGAGAATGTGGTACACACGTAGTACGATGTGACTGTTCGTAGTAAGAACATTGTAAGAACGAATTGGACGTTATACGCGCATAATCATGCGCGTGGTAAGAAATCAGTGGGAATATGTTAGATGCTGTGAGAACATGGCAGGGCCGTAATCAGGACAAAGCATGGATGTGAAAAATGCACATTTTTCCATTTTGACTATGTCAACCTAATGAATGTGCTTAACACTCTGCAATGCAATTACAAAAAAACTACCTACAACACAAGCTTTTCTGACTATTTTTATTCATTTATTTTATACAAAATAAACAAATTCATTATTTATATGGCTCTTATTAATTCCACTTAGTGCAACATTGTAGTACAAAAACGGCAAAACTCAGAGTAATACTGATTGAACAACACGGATCAAAGACCGGTGACTGTGTTTTAGTTGTTAAGAATACATTCATCCCCATATAAAGAATTAATTAATTAAATGCAAAAATGTCTTCAAAAGTCGATTTTCACCCAAGGGTGGGGCCGGTCTATATTTGGATAGATTTGGTGTGTATTTGAAGTGAAGCAGAGCATAAATATGCTTTTGAAAAATTTCCACACACAAATTTACCTGCTTCCATCTGGAGATATTAACAACCTCCCAAATGTGAAAGTCTTTGTTCTGAAAACTACGTTTTAATAAATTTGTGTCCTGTACTAGGAGAATGTAGTACGTTTGATTACTTACGTTGAGAAGGCGTTGTTCTGCCTCTCACAGCGGATGCCCTTGCAGTTGTTGGGTTCTTCTGAGGCTTTGGTCTCATAGTAGAAATACAGCTGGTTGAGACCGTTTGCAAACGCCAAGAGGACCTACACCAAACCAAAACAGATGTTTGCATTAACACCACACGTTGTAGCTCAAACCTCCCACTCCTCAACCGGATTCTTCCTCTCCTGCTGAATGATCTAAATGCATTCCCAGGCCGGACAGGAAGCATAATCCCAATGGGATGTTCTGGATCTACTGCAGGGTCTCCTCCTAGTTGAACAAGCGCTGAAAACCTCCAAAGGGAAGTGTCCATGAGTCATCTCAACCAGACGTTAAAGCATCTCAACTGACTCCTTTCACTGAGAAGGAGCAGCAGTTCTATACAGAGCTCCTCACCCGGTCTCTTAGGGGCCACAGTCTCATGCCTTCAGACACCAAGCGTAGCTCATGACCTTAGGTGAGGGCTGGAAGCTAAATCGACTGGTAAAATGAGAGCTTTGATGTTGGAGAAGAGGGAGACTCAACACGCTGCCAATCCTTTCTACTACGAACTCACACGTGAAAAAGACTTCAACACCTTTAATGTCCTTCACTCAACATTAAGTTGCTCCTGACCTGGAGAAAGTGATCCACCGGGTCTCAGCAGAGTCCTTCAGAACTCAAAGCGCTGGTTCTTACTCCATTTGCTTCACATTCAGATGCTTCATTCTGATGAAGCATCATCTGCAAAGAGGTAATCCTCCGTAATCCCCAGCATAAGGAACAATCTCTGACCCTTAAGATTCTGCCAGTGAAAAAAAAAAAATCACAGAGTTTATTTCTTATTGTTGTCTTTGAAGACATTTCCGGTTGTGGTTTCTTCTTTGTTGTCCGGCCATTCTGGGGATAAAGTTAAATTACTTTACAGGGTTTGGCTCCTTTGGGCATTTTGAAAGCGGCTTCAAACAGGGGGGCGAGCGCCACAGTGACACAGGCGGTATTACGTAACGTTACTGCAGTGAGCACGGAGCAATGTGGATTCTGGGCCTCAGGCTCACTGGAATTGATTTTTAGGACTGCAGGGAGCCGAACAATTCACATGCTATTTGTGTCGTATGTCAGCAGTTCCCCCAATAAGGAATTAATGAGTTCTTGGTGTAATGAAATCACCATGTAATGTCCTCCTCTCCTCAGTGAAGGACACATACAGTGTGCTTAGCCGGTTGCTCGCTCTGTCATCATCAAAGGCAGTAAAAAAAAAAAAAAAGAAATTCTTTGAAACAGCACACTGTACATTTTATTATCTGTGTTGTAAGACAGAAATGTAATTTTATTTAGAGTCGAATGACATAAGCGTTTTCTTCCTATCTAATGAGAAGAGCACCCAGGAGAGCGCCAGCCGATACTGTTAAAGTGCTTCAGTAGCTCATGTAAAGCGCCCCCCTCTGGTGGTCGGGTTGAATTACAACTACTCTTAGCAGAACCAAGGACAAAGCAGAAGACCAGGGGCCTCATTTATGAAACACTGCGTAGGATTCGTACGAACAAAAACGTATAAAATCGTCCGTACGCACACCTGCAAACAAAATCCTCTTTATAAATCACACACTACTTTGAACCGTGCACAGTTGGATCTGCCTCATGTCCCGCCCTCTACACGGCCACATTCAACCACAAATGGTCAATGCAAAACACCGCATGAATATTCAAATATTCCAACATGCGCATGAAGCTCGAAACATGGACTTATCACGGCAATCGAGAGGAAAAGAAACGTTTCTGAAACAGAAATCGAGGTGCTTGTGTGTGATCACAGCACTGAGATGACCAAAAAAAACAATAAATGCAGCGAGTGGGGACACTAGGTGGCGACGGCGTGTCCACAAGTAGTTTTGAACCCGACCGTTCGTAACGACCGTTCACTCATGGTTTCGATGGTGTCACATGTTGCTTCTTAGTTTAGACATTACAATCATTTTCACTTCGAAGACTTTGTGAGTGAAAATTTTAAAGAGGTGAATTTTCATCTTGAGTCATAACGCTGAGATTAACATGTCAAAAGTTCCACTTTCTAAATTAGAATTAGGAGATAAATTAAAACGTCAAACTGTTGTGCCACAATTATGAAAAACTAAGCCAAAATTTTGCATGCATAGATTAAAATTATATTAAAAAGTTTAAAATTTTAACTTTAAATGTGATAATTCAGAAATAAAATAAAAAAATCACAGTTCTAACTGTAATAATTAAGAGGTAAAAATCAACATTTCCAAATTTCTAAGTAATTTTTGGATAAAAAGTATAAATTTGCATTTTCTGAGTTTCTCGTTCCTGTCGCTTCCATGAGCTTTTTGTGGCGTTTCAGATCAGAACACGAGGGACAGTTTGACGCACTTCATGAATGACTGACAGTTCGTTGATGGGATTACGACCCCGGCTATCAGAGAGTCCAGATTAAATTTGTTTCATGTGGAACACAAACACGCCTCTGGATTTGTGCTGCGTGTAAGACGGGACGAGCACCCCCACGTACCAGACAGTAGATGAAGAGAAACTTGAGGATGTCCAGCAGCATCCTCCCCAGTGAGATCTGCAGCGGGCCGAGGTGGGAGTTGGCGGTGAAGAGGGAGATGAGTCTGAGGGAGCTGAAGATGTTGGCGATGGCGAACAGAGCCTCGGCTATCAACGTGGGGTGCCACATCTCCCACTCCTCCCTGGGACGAGAGGAGTTATACTGCAGGAAGCAGAGAGAGAGAGGGGGGATGCAGAGGATCATCTTATCACTCAGAGAGGCTGAGGTGATAAATGTGAGGTTTTACGAGCAGCTGTGACAACGTGAAAACAAAAAATATCGTGAACAATTCACAAATACTTAATATTAACTTCACACATGTAGCTGAGGTTCAAACTGAGACACTTCAGGTTTCACTCTGAATCTCCACTTTCGTTTCAGTGTTCCGTTTCTGACGCCCTGTGTGTCGCCGTGCAAGCAGGATACTGTAATCGCTCCTGTGTGCGCGCGCGCGTGTGTGTGTGTGTGTGTGTGCGTGTGTGAACAAAATAACTAAAAAAACCCCACTGGCTGGATTTTCAAACTCGGTGGGACGATTACTCGGGTTCGTGTCTCCAGATGATTAACTTTTGGAACATATTGGTCAAGGTCAAGGTCAAGCAAAACAA
>OMMV01090369.1:0-11540 GCA_900302635.1 Chatrabus melanurus
TTAACGTTTAAAAATAAATAAATAAAACATAAATGAGCCACTTGCATTTGTGGCGCTCAGATTCTGATATTGTACGACTCGGTTACTTTTACTGCTTGGCACATAACAGGCCAGTGTTGAAGTAGATATATTAATAACATATTAATTCAAATTATAAAAGGGGTGAATTTATAACTACAAGTGCACAAGTAAAAGAGGAAGTAAAAAACACAATAGGACCAAACACTACATGCACGACTCAGTCAGGTGTGCTTCAACAAAAGCTGTTAAATAATAATAGGCTAAAGCTGTGTATGGAGGGTGAGAATTAAAAGATGAAAAAAATTCCGGTGCGCCGCGGTACGCGATGTTTAGGACAACCAGGTTCTCTTGTAGGACAAGTAGAGTTTCTTTCCTACTTCTACTTGTCCTATGGACAAGTAGGCTGAAAGCCTTAATGTCTATCCCTGCACACGCAGACTTGTCAGGTGGAAACCAGTAATCGGACTTTGCACCTCTTCGCGCCGAGTGGACGATGGGGCTGTAAGAGTTTACGTGAGACTGGACGAGTCTGTGTCCTAAACAGCAAAAATGTCTTGCATATTCATGAACAGTACCACATTTGATACTTTAGTACATAAAGTATTTTAATACTTTTTAATTTTTTACCATTGCGCAAACATAATTATAGAATCACAAATATACAAACTAGAGCTCCAACCCATGATTCATGTTACCTTCAATCATTTACTTTATAACCTGAAAAATACCCACATTTCCCAGAGCCTAAAGTGCCGTCGGCAGTAGTTTCATCTGTCCAAAAGTTAGATACTTTGCATTGATATATAAGTGTGTTAAAAAAAAAGAAAAAAAAAAGGAAAAAAAAGCTCAAACTAGTAGAGTTTGCCATTTTTTCCTCTATAAAAATAAGCTCTTCACACAGGGTGCCTTCACACTTGTTTTTGTTTGGTTCCGAGACTGTGGACATAAAATGTTTCAGGCGTGCCAAAAATGTTAACTTCAACATGCACACATCATATCATCCTGAGATGCAGCGCTCTCTGTTTGTATCCGATCGTTTTGCAGACAGATGACAGAGGCTTTTTGTCGGAATGATGTGCACCTCACTACACTCAAACTAGAGTTGCATAGGTAAGAAGCTCATTAGCTGAATGGACAAAATAACAGGAGCAGGGTGGCTTAGCGATTAGCACTGTTGCCTCACGGGTTCAAATCCGACCTGGTCCTTTCTGGGTGGAGTTTGCATGTTCTCCCCGTGTTTACGTGGGCTTCCTCCCACTTCCACAGACATGCAGGTTAGGTGAACTGGTGACTTTAAAGTGACCGTAGGTGTGAGAGAGAGGTACCTTCTTCTATAAAAACATACGGGCCATTATTCAACATGCGTAATTCACAGAGGGATCAGATTTTTGGTCATTTAGTCAGTCCCACCTTTTCAGACGGCCCATGATCTGCTGCAGGATTTGAATGCATGTTCACACATCCCCAAACAACCAAACCCATCTGAACAGACCAGGATCCAACTAAAATGGACCAAACCGAGTCGGTGTGAAAGCACCCCGAGTCAACCACACAAACACCTGACTATTCACTTCAGAACGGATAGTTCTTCTCGACGACGAGTACAGTCATCATCACAGTGGCTCATTTCTTCTTTAGATCGGCGTGCTGCAAAGTTCTGACACCAGACACATAACATCAGGACATCCTTTAGGGACGCTGGAGTTTCTTGAGGGTTAAACATGGTGGATTTTTAAACAGCATCCAATTTATCCTGAAGACAAACAGAGGAGAATACAAACTATAACCAACAGAAGAGGTATGTTTTAATTAACTTAACACACAACAGTTTACACAGTTGTGGAATAATGAAAGTGCAGAAATCTATTCCAGCCATTTTCAAACCTTTTGATCACAGATCTTACCTGCTTACATTTTAACGTGGACATTTTCAGTTAAACATCCCCTTTATTCAACAAAATGTTCTGTACTTCATAACTATAAGCGTTGTCAGAGAGTGCATTCCTCACCAAGGCCCAACAGTAAACTCCGTTTACCTCTCTGCTGACACTCTCCTTTATTCCCCTTTCTTTTCCACTGTAGGGGTGTTTATGATCGGGTACTGAGTGAGGAGTGGTGGTATTGTCAGGAGTGACATTAGTATGTGAGGGTGGTGCAGGATATGTACAAGGACAGTGTGACAGCGGTGAGGAGTGAGGTAAGAATCACGGATGGGTTCAAGATGGAGGTGGGAATGCAGCAAGGATCGGCTCTGAGCCCTTTCTCGTTTGCCACCGTTATGGACAGGTTGACGGATGAGATCAGACAGGAGTCCCCACTGACGATGTTTGTAGATGACACTGATCTGTAGTGAGAGTAGGGAGCAGGCTGAGGTGAATGTGGAAAGCTGGAGTTACGCTGTGGTGAGGAGGATGAATGTTAGTAGGAGTAAGATGGAGTTCATGTGTGCGAGGGTGGAGTGCAGTGAAGTGGTGAGGGCGCAAGGTGTAGAAGGGAGGAAGGTAGTGAAGTGGTGAGGGCGCAAGGTGTAGAAGGGAGGAAGGTAGTGAAGTGGTGAGGGCGCAAGGTGTAGAAGAGAGGAAGGTAGTGAAGTGGTGAGGGCGCAAGGTGTAGAAGAGAGGAAGGTAGTGAAGTGGTGAGGGCGCAAGGTGTACAAGGGAGGAAGGTAGTGAAGTGGTGAGGGCGCAAGGTGTACAAGGGAGGAAGGTAGTGAAGTGGTGAGGGCGCAAGGTGTAGAAGAGAGGAAGGTAGTGAAGTGGTGAGGGCGCAAGGTGTAGAAGAGAGGAAGGTAGTGAAGTGGTGAGGGCGCAAAACGTGACCACTAAGCCGGTGTGCACCCTGTGTGGCATGCCCACAATGTGTCAGTGCCTCAAGTGACACACTTGTTTTTTTAATGACGAAAAAAAAAAAAGTCAAAATCATGATTTTCCTGCAACTAATTATAGCAGCACGCCAATCAGCGACAAGACTGTATCCAATGAACCGACCACATTATTTCACTGCATCGGCACAACGCCTTACGCACTACTATAAATTATCAGCAGTTATTTTAGCCACATTAGTTTTCCATAAAGGATCACAGCTGTCATCAGGTCTGGTCCGGTAGCACAGCTTGTGCCGCATCTACCACCTCACAGAACCGCCCTGGGTCCCAACTGGCAGCAGCTCAGGCAGACCTGTGGTCCATCCTCATCCTCCCATAGTCGCCGTCTAGCTGCTGCAGCCAGGGGATACTCGGGTGTCCCCTTCTGGGGTCCTCAGCACTGAAGCGCCTGTGCACTGGATTAGAGTGCAGGATAACCTCTCATGGCATAAGAAGTATGCCTCATGTGGGTCTCTCTAAGTGAATGCTCAAATGACGCCAAGTCATTCCAGCAGGAACCAAGGATTTACCCAGTGAGACGTAGTACTGAAGACTGACATTATCTTAAGTCACTGGTGAGTGTTCAGGTCTTACAACCAAGACCCAAAGCACCAGAAGCGTAAGGACTTGGACCTTTGCCCTTCTGCTAAGGTATCGGCTTTGCCACGCACCTCCGGTTCAGCTACCTCATAATTCCACAAGTTCTTCCCAGATGTCTTTCACTGACAGTCTTGTCCCGGTGAACTCAGCCTGTTGCTGCCAACATCAGTGAATGTCTCAAGCTCAGCACTGTTGCCACAGACACAGGGATGATGACTGAGTCCAAGAATCCACTAAAGGTCTGCCTGCAATTTCACCTTGATCCAGGACAGGCACAAACCTTGACACTCAGACTCGTCACTCAGCTTCTCAAGTACCGCAACCAGGACCGCTACTGATTGAGCAAAGGTCTCAACATCATGCAAAGTTAAGGTCAAGTCAACAAAAGCTTTCCTCCCTGCAAAGGTACCGAGTCACTCCACTCCACAACCTTACCAAACACACACTCAATGCAAGCACTGAACGGAGTACTGGGAAGAACACATCCGAGACAAAGCCCAGAATTCCCCATTAGGCTTAAAGTCTTCTTCACATTATCAACACATTTTATCGGGAAGTCATTTAGAAACACTGTATGTCTGAAACAGATTTAAGCATGCGTGACAAAGAACGATAAAGGAGGCCCTCTCAAACCAACGAGGACTAGCTACCAGTTGCTAGTTAAATCCTGGAGCCAAATTCTGCAGATCAACTCAGAAAAAAAAAAAGGTGCCGAGATAAACAGACTTTTCCCAATGTTCACACAAACTTTCAGTAAGTAATGATATTAAATAAGAGTTTGTTCCTCTCTGTGTAGACATTGAGCTACATGAAGCACGTAGACTGACATCATGTAATCAAAGGATGAAACCTG
The DNA here is from genome assembly GCA_900302635.1 of Chatrabus melanurus. Taxonomy (NCBI): domain Eukaryota; kingdom Metazoa; phylum Chordata; class Actinopteri; order Batrachoidiformes; family Batrachoididae; genus Chatrabus; species Chatrabus melanurus. The sequence continues at coordinate 4,338 of OMMV01090369.1, forward strand.
AGGGGGGGGGCTCCTGGTGTTTACACGGGCAAAGATTGTTACAGAATATCTTGGACTATAGTTACAACTTTTTAAAAACATTTTTTCAAAGGTCTGTGTCATCCTGGCCAAACCCTTCCTTTTTAGATGACAATTCAGGAAATGTGTATAACAAATAAACATAAAATCCTAAAAGCCCCCAAAGGGTCTAAATAGGGCTTAATATAAAATTCATACAAATTTAAAACTTTTGTTGTGAATGAGCAGATTTTTGTACAGCGCACAGAGACCTGAGATAGAAAATAACACCATGTGATTAACATGTGTGATAGACGCTATTGGTTGATTATGTGTAACAAACAAATACATTCATTGAGCACAGAACTCGGATTTTTTTTTTTTTTTTTTTAAACAGGACTCAAGCATATATCAAAATTGTCTAAAAAAAATAAAAAATAAAAAAAAAGAAAAGAAGAAAAAAAACTGTCATTTCCAAGTTTTTAAACTCTACAAATTATTTTTTAATGTTCTTTATTATAAATAAACTATATTTTGTATAATGTTAAATAGTATTGCTAAATAGTGTCGTTATGCATGCAACTTTATACCTTGTCAAAACATTTTATTGAAATACGGTTTAAGAGAATTTGTTTTGTATCCGGTGCGTGGTATTGTACCTGGTCACTGGTATTGTACCAGTGAAAGGTCAATCTATAGCAATTTATTGTGGAGCCTGCACTATTCTAAGGATGTCCCTGTCCTTAGGACGGGGACGGCTCCTGGAACAGCAGTCATGATTGGTCAAAAATTTACCCCTCATTGCCGTACTGAGAGGTGACATTAGCATTAGCCACTGCTGGCCTGAGTCCAGTCACAAAGCACAGAAACTTGCATTGCACAATGACAAACAACATGCGTATACTTACATTTTGGGCGTGTCTTGCTCTCCAATGTCTCCTGAACTTCTGGTGGCCAAGAGTGCTGATGTTATGCGGGTGAAAACGTGGGGAAAGAACACACTAAACTGGCCAAGGATTTTTGAAACCGGGGTCTTGGACTGAGATCCGCACAGAGAGATGGTTACACCCAGGGAATGGACCATTAACCCACAAGTCTACTTTAATAAACTGGCAGCACAGTTTATTCATCAGAGAGCATTTCCACCTCAATATTTTGTGTCTACCACACGACCCACGTGGAGCTCCGTACTGCTTCACTGTCCAAAATGAATCGTTTCGGTTTGGGTCTACCCACAGACTTCTCAAAATTTTACATTTCAATTTTGATTGCAAATACTAAAATGAATAGGAATTTTACAAAAAAAATTCAAGCAATAATTATGTCATCTCATTTTCTTGTGTACTCATCAATTCTCTTTTGATTGACTGTTCCATTGGTTTGATGAATTGTCTACATTGTTGATGATCATCTACTTTTTTCCTCTACTGATCAAGAACACCACCTGATTTCAGAGTATTATTGTGTGTATTTAGCAGAGTTTAGGACGGCCAACAGGTACAGCAAGGCCTTTAACGGTCTGTCATTGTTCATCTTGTAGGTATGGCCAAACCAACAGATGGTTTCTCACTAGCTCCATCTCCTTATCTGCTCTTACAAGAACTTCTTCATTGTTGATCTCATTTAATCCTATTGTCCGAGTTTCACTACCATACATTAGTAGTGGTGAAAGGCATTGATTGTTGACTTTAATTTTGGTCTCAATGGTAAGGTCACACGAAACAAGTACTCTGAAGTTGTCTCCCAAATGGACATTGTTTGGATGCAAGCTAGTAGTTTCTCCATAAAGCAGTCATAATTGCCAAGGTACATGAAACGTTTGACTTAACTGGATGCCATCAATGAAAATGTTATCTTAAGGTCCAACACAAAGTTCTCATTCTTTCAGCTGCTCTTATTTGAGGTTTCAAAAATACACACGTACATGTCATCCTCACACAAAGTCTTTATGGAAGTCTGGTGGACTTTGGCCACAGGTGAGTGCATCATTATATTTTTACTTTTGGATCGCTCCCAAACTGCAAGTGCAAATGTGTCCGTCTTGTGTGTACCTGCACACCTGTGCGGCCCTCTGTGCGTCTCTGCTTGTAAAAACATCTATATAACACCACGCAATGTGCATTTTGATACAATACGGGAAACATGGCAGCGGTTGCATTGCAGAAATTTTGAACATGATCAAACTGCTGCGTTCCGGTCTCATCTCACCAAGACACACATTCATAACAGTTGTTCTGCACACCTTGCATTTCTGTGTGATCGTGGCAAAACACACATTTGTATCACATCATCATGTAGTGAGTGGCCGGCTTTAGACTTCAGCCTGGACAGGCAAGGAAATCACCATTGAAACGAAATCTTACTTTTAGCAAGATAACGTAATACAGCTATAAAGTGTTAGCACCAACTCGACACAAGTAACCGCCAAAAGACCATGCAAGTTCATCATCAATAAGTCCTTCACGAACATTTGTCTACAGGTCAGATCAGATCTGGGAACTCCTGCTGGTGCTGCATCCACTATTAAACCGCCTTGGGTCCTGGATGGTGACCACCCAGGCAGACAACCGGTCCATTCGACCTCTCGACTGTGGTGGTAGGGATCTACCTGCCGCAGCCAGGTGAAACGTGAGCATCTGCTTGGCCTTTTCCAGTTGCTGGGCTCCTCAACACTGAGGCACCACGTCCTGGATCATGCCCAGAGAAACACGCCACATGGCCAAAATATCATGGCTAACGTTCCCTCATAATGCAACTGGTACTCCTCATCTCAGTCTCCTCAAGTAACCACTCATTTGACACAAAGTCATTCAAGCGGTACCCAAGGATCCTCCAAAGACATCAAGTACCAAAGACATCCAGTCGTCCCCTTAGGTTACTGGTTAGCATCAAAGTCTCATAACCATACAGTAAGACACCACAACCATAAAAACTTGGACTTTCTTTCTCATACAAAAGGTATCAGTATCAACAAAAACCCTCATGACTCCATAAGCTCTTCCCAGGCAGCTCTTGATCTCAAAGGTTGAGGAGCCAGAGACACGAACGTCACTGCTGAGATAAGTGAACGTCTCGTGTGAACGTCTCAAGTTTGACACTTTAAGCGCATACAAAGACACTTCTGATACCCTAGTCCGGTTCGTAATGATGTCCAGCAATGTCCAGCTATGATGTCCAGCAACTTGTTGGGGATTTTGCTAATTTTCAGGATGCTCCAGAGAGCAGCCCGGTCAACATTTGTCTACAGTTTCTTTTCTTTCTTTATAAATCTGATGCACTTTGCTGGACAACCTAGATTTCTCAAGGTGACAAGAAAAAGCTCTCGAAGGCGGATGTGCACGGCCACCATCTTGCATTTTAGTTCACGCAAGGCATTGTAGGAGTTTAGGTCAACTGGGGACACACCGACAGTAAATAAAGCTACGAAAAAGCCAGCCTCTGGAGGTTATACTGGTTTGGATGTTTGAACAACAAAAAAAGATCATGATTTGAGGTTTTATGTATTCCCTAAAGACATAATGCTCAGGAGTAAGTGGATAAATAGTATCGGACGGGCAGGAAATAACGGGAAGTACAGTAAGTTCAACCCCAGTCAGAATGGGTATCGAGAGTGTCGACGATTTTCCCACTGAAACAACGTTCTACAAAACCACCCAGACGAAAAATCAGCAGGAAAGAACCTCCAGTCAAAGCATCGAGTGATACCAGTGACCGCTGGAAGTATTTGTAGTAAATAATATGAATACACAGATAATGGCGACTTACAGGCCTGACCAGCGGGCAGCTTTTCCCCAAACTGGAATAACTTAAAAGACATGTTTACCCGGTAAGTCATGACTGGTTCTGTCCACTGACTTTCTGTTCTCTATTGATCTTCCCATGGTTATAGAACACGTATTTGTATACCTGATTAAATAAATAAATATATTTTTTAAGCTGTAGATGAGTGTGACTTTTTATTTTTAAAATCAATGTTGAAATATCACTTATGGATGTAAAAAAAGATCAATGATTCATGATAAAGTTAGCATTTTTTGTGCTCATCCAAAGACAAAAACAAATATTATAACTCATTCACTAAACTGCAAGACTGTATTGAAGATTTAGAATGTAGGTTTTAAATCGATTAAATTTTTCCTGGAAAAGGAGTTTACCCACACACACACAGCTGGCTGAGTAGGATGCATTCGTACTGCTCGCAGGTCTTTTTTCCCCTCCTTTTGTACTCTCACTCCTGCATTTCAGCCGCCTCTTAAGCTGGGCCACAGTAGCTGCTGACCCCATCACATATAGCCAAAAATCAACCCAGAATGCATTAAGTCATCAACTTCCGGAGATTTTGGAAGGCAATGGAATTTCCACTCTTTCATACAGTGAACGGTTTCGCTTCGCAGCGCCTGGAAAATACGTTTTATTTCTGCATGTGTCTAATGCCACGCAAGGTTATCTGATTTTGGAAGAGTGTCGCCATGAAGGTTCAGAGCGGAAGCGACAGCAGTTGACTACAGCGTACGGATCTGTTAACGATCTGAACCGGTGTGGACGCGGGACTTTGAAACCGTTAACGATGTTTGTGCTCGCTGCTTATTGACTGTGGTTGGACAAGTGAGAGAATCAAAAAACAAATCTGATGATGGCTTTTGGATGTTTACTGAGTATCGAAGCAAATAGAGCCGTGTGAAGCCCGAAGCTGCATCGGACAGCAGCGCGCTGTGCGCCACTTCAGGACAAGTAAAACCAGCGGGATGCGGTTGTGCTGCAGGGTATGTATTTACTATTTATTTCTTAGTTTGTCCGATCTGATTTACAATTATTAGATGTAGTTTTAATTCTCGCTTCCTGAACACAGCGTGGGTTACAACACAACCAGGCGGAAGTACGGCTGCCTGGAAATCTTGGGAAAAAAAGGCAAAAACAACAGTACGTTGGCTCGTAAGTGACTATATGCCATAGGGTCAGTTCTGGTCGTGCGCAGTGCAACATGCACTCCCACTATTGCAGTGGCGCCTGCTTTAGTGATATCTACAAAATAAACACGTCCCTGCTCTGTTTTTTGGACTTCCCACTGAAATGAGGAACCGTGAAAATGCCACCAACAGTCGTTCCACAGCTTCCGGTAACCAGACAGATCGCAGATACATATATTCTCTGCCAGGTATTGAAGTCTCAGCAAAATGATTTCTGCAAATACTATTCTGACGACACAGAGGAGATACTGTAGTTACCACACTGATGTGTGTTCTTTTTAAATTCTTCGTAATCAAACAGTCAGAAAGAGTCTGAGCCGTTCTTTTCCCTCATTAACACTGAAGGTTCTTTGGTAGCGTCGCCACTCTTAGTTGGTTTTACAGAAAACTATCATTGACAAATAACTTATGATCAGTGATCGACAGTCTGCGGTCGAGTCGGCTTTGGTTACCGTCACGTGCTGCTTAGTTTGTGGAGAACACGTCGTCACGCTGATGCCAGCGTTTCAACCACAATGAGACGATTTTTCTGTTTAACATTCTGGCCGTGACTCCAAGCTGAACTCTGGCACAGAATTCCAGCAGCACAAGACCATTTCAGTCATTTCCAAAAAGCCGTTTCCCCAGCGACAGATGGCCGCAATTTCCATTCTGTGCCAACACGATCATCGACATTGCGATTTCGTCATCTTTTGCCACATTTACACAACTTCCTAGTGCGTATAACAAATCTGTCGTCAGATTTTTTTCCGCGATCACCGTTTACTCAGCACACACCCCAAAACATGCATAATAATGTCTCACCTCACAGTGGTTGGTCAACATGTTTATGTTTTTTTTTTAAACAAACTTTTTTCTCTTCAGGTGTTTTTTCCATACCGGGTGCACATCCACTGAAACCTGTGTAATGTTCACCACTAGATGTTTTTGGGTTCATCTTTTCAGGGTGCGCTCTGTGACTTTTAGTTTCTATTATCTATAGTGACAGAAGTCAAAGAACCAATGACGCTGAACCGTGATCCCTTCACTCAGACTGTGGTGATGCTCTATAACTGGTTTGATTATTAATTGTTTTGGTGTTTCGGGACGGGGACTTTCACGGCTGAGATTTTGTTGATTCATTGCAACGACATTATTCTCAGCTTTTGTAGCAGCTCTTGGTCAGATTGTACGTCGCCATGGGATCGACCTCCACTGTTTTAATGGTTACCGTCATATCTATGTTTAGATTGGTCATGACTTTATATTACAAAAGTGGAGCTTTGTCTGGTTTCAGTAAAAAGCTGAATGCCCTCTAATTTTTACTTTTGAACTCAGAGAAGACCGATCTGATCGTTATTGGCCCTGCTCGACAGAAACATCTGTACGATCATGTCAGAGTCACTTTTTCTGGGCATAGCTTGGCAGGGTAATTCTCTCTGCTGCCATCAGCGACTCGTTATCTTGCATCTGCATGTAAAACCACTCATCATTCAAACTACTTTATTCTAGAGCCGACCGACCGTTAGTATCAGTTGATATCAGCCTTTCAAAAACATATCGGTATCTGCGTTATTTTTGCAGATATAAAAACTTTTATTTTACCTAATAAACAATGCAGAAAAACACTGTGGCTGTTGGAAATGGTGTCATTACCGAGTTTGTCCAGCAGAGGGCGCTCACGCGGCATCATTTACAATGCTGTCAAGCATGGGTGGGACCCCCATCACCCCTTGGTCACATTAGCTACAAAAGAGAGGAAAAGTGACCAGCTGCTATTCATTTTCAGTCAGAGTGGACGCTTTACAGTGACAAGAGACAAGTGGTCACAATGTCCCCGGCTAGGCGGGGCCAAAACAGACGAAAAGTCTATTTTATGCAAATGCTGAGCAAAGCCAATCTGTTTGAAGGCAACATGACTTTCATTGGTTGGTTGCTCGAACAAAATAACCCAGAATACGATCCCAGACAGCTGTATTAATCTATATCTGTTTGGCATTTTGTGTCATATTTTGGAAAAATTTGTGTGAAATAAACTTTCATATATCAGCAGATATATCGGTATTGTAAATTGTTTTACTCCCTAATATCGGTATCGCATTGGCCCCCCCCAAAAATTCCAAATCAGCCGGGCTCTACTTTATTCCCTCTGTAATTAAATTATTAAATGCTTTGTAGTTCCCCCCATTTCTTACTGCTTTTTATGTTGATGTTCAATATGCTGTAAAGGTGAGGTGAGTCCCGCACTCATTACTGGGTG
>OMMV01090657.1:2919-13037 GCA_900302635.1 Chatrabus melanurus
TATGGCGAAGCATCCGTCATCTGTCTGTCCATTCGTCCTTCGTCTGTCCACAATGCATAGAAAGTGCTACTTCTCCTTCAGTTTCTGATAGATTTTAATTCTGATGGTTTTGTTTGATTCATCCAAGCACTGTTCACAATTTGTCCTTTTAGATTTTTTTTTATTTTGGGGAAAATATAGACCTTTGGTGATGAATACAGTGAAATTCACCCAATATATGGCATGAGAAAAAAATCACCAAAATAAGACACCATTCAAAAAAAATTACACATAAATATTTTGGAAGAGAACCTCAACTACTAGCAAAAATATTTACAGTAGTGTGTAAATTACTATCCCCCAAGACAGTTTACATGCTGCAGTAAACATTTCACCTGGAAGTTCAGGTTTCATTCAAAAGTGTAGTTGCACAATGGTGTAAATGCTAAAATGACTCTTTGATAATTTGCAGCTATTGGTAAGGAATTTGATTTGAAGTATATCATCATTTTCTTCAACTGCATACTATGGGGAAATAGTTCACAGAATAAAACCGGATGAGCTCTGTGTCATTGATGCTCTGCTTATACGTATATATGTGCAATATATAAAAAGCGTTCACTCTCACGTGACGATTAGACTTGTTAGCCATCATCACCTGCCATCGTCGAGTTTGCTCGGAGTTCCTGGGCTTCTGATGTGGGTGGTGATGAAATCTTCGTTTTATCCACTAAGCTTTGTGGAGTGCACGTGTGTTTTTGTTCTGCAGCTCACAAACAGCCTCTGAGCTCTCAGCCAGCCTCACAGACATCCTGTCTTTTCTCAGAAAACACCACTTGTGTCACAAAGGCCGTTAATCTGTTGAGTCGTGAGCCCGGTGTGGAGAAAAGCAGTTCCTCACGGTGCACTACGGTCACACTGTAATCCAGTGAGCCATCGCTGCGCTAAAACAAACTATTATCCTCCAATAGCTGCTCTGCCCTCTGTCACTTATGGAAAAATAAACTAATCTGTGACACTAACCATTTTTATTTATGACAAATAATAGCAATAATTTCTTAAATGTGAAGATTTGTATGTGTGATGTCAGTCTGATCAGCCGGGATAACTTGTAATGGGAATTTTGTTTTATATTTGATTAACTGAAAGCTTAACTGATTCATTAAAAATACATCTACTGTGGTCACGTTTGTTGAAGAGTTGACAGATTTGCCTTGGTTTCTTTGAATTTCTTTCAAATAATTCATGTCTTTGTTTTTACAAAACCTGGAGGAAATATAAGTTATTTCTAATGACAGCCTTCCTCCAAGATTTAAATTAATTTTTTTAAATCAGCGCAATTTATTCCAGCAAATCAGTTTTTAATGTAAAATGATCAGTTTTGTGGTATAGAAAGTAAAAAAATAAAATGCTGTATGAGTTGATTACATTATTTCAATAAAAACAACTATTTGAAAATATTTTAAATTAAATACATTTTTCTTAAATTTCTATTTTGGGAATGTGAAAGCCAAATTTTAAATTAATTTTGCCCCACTACTTTTATTATGCTTTGTCATGTGTTATTTTAATTGTATCACACTTTTTCATTACACCTGAACTCTGTTTGCATCATAATACAATTCAAACAGTAACAAGTAGCACATATAGTAGAACATAATGAATATAATGCCAGAAAAGACAAACACAGTAATGCAACACTGAAAAACAACAAAACAAACACAATAGTAACAATAATGGATGCATTTATATTCCTATTACTCAACATGAGTACATTCAAGTTGGGATTAATTGTATTTATTCCAAATAGAAACAGGCAGCATACACACTAGAATACACATGGACCCTGCGCTGAATGTAGCCATTCATTCACCTGTGTTTTCTGATGTTTCGACTTCAGAGGGGGCACATCAAGTAAAACATTTTGAAACATTTGTTTTGAAACAGTGCTTGATGCAATGAAGCCCCATTTAGCAGCATGTGATGTCTTCCATTTGAACAATGTTACAAAACATGGGTGTTGCAAATATTTTGAAACATTGCATAACTAATTTGCAGTACCGACAAAAAGTTATGGTAGCATCCTAGCCACACGTTCTATTCATTCATTCATTTTCTGCCAAATATCTGGATCCAGGTCATGGTGGCAGCAGACAAAACAGCTCGGCCCACACTACCCTATCCTTGGCCAGGTGTTCAAACTCCTCCTGGGGGATCTCTAGGCATCCCCAAGACAGCTGGGAGATATAACCCCTCTAGCATGTCTTGGTTCTTCCCTGGGACCTCCTCTCAGTTGGACATGCCTGGTAGACCTCTCTATAGTAGGGAGGCGACCAGGTGGCATCTTCACCAGATGCCCGACCTACCTCAGCTGGCTCCTTTCTATGCGAAGGAGCAGCGGCTCTACTCCGAGTTCGTCCCAGATATTCAAACTTCTCACCCTGTTCCTGAGTGTAAGCCCAGATACCCGAGGCAGGAACCTCATTTCTGTCACTTGTATCCACAATCTTGTTCTTTCAGTCACTACCTCAGTTCATGACCACAGGTGAGGGGAGGAGCGTAAATGGACTGGTCAATCAAGAGCCTCGCCTTCTGGCTTTTGATTTACTAGTATACCCAACCAGTCTACATGTGTTTTGTGGACTTGGAAAAGGCCCAAGACTGGGTACCCCATGCTGTCTTGTGGGATGTGCTGGGGGAGTATGGGGTATTGGGTCTGCTGCAACGCGCAATCCGATCTCTATACAGCCAAAGTAGGAGCTGTGTCTGCATTTTTGGCATTTCATCAGACCTGTTTCCAGAGGGTGTTGGACTCCGCTAGGGCTGCCCCTTGTCACCAATCCTGTTCGTGATTTTCATGGACAGAATTTCAAGGCACAGTCAGGGATGAGGGGTGTCCAGTTTGGTGGCTTCAAAATTGCATCTCTGCTTTTTGCCGATGATGTGGTTCTGTTGCCTTCATCAGACAGTGACCTCCGATGCACACTGCCCAGGTTTGAGGCCAAGTGTGAAGCAACTGGGATGAGGATCTGCACCTCCAAATCTAAGAGCATGAACCCCTGTCACAAAAGGGTGAATTGTCCCCTCTGGGTCAGGGGAGAGTTATTGCCTCAAGTGGGGGAGTTCAAGTATCTCAAGGTCTTGTTCATGAGTGGGGGTAAGATGGAGCATGAGCCTCATGTTCTATCCATTCTTTAATTCTGGATTTACTTTACCGTTCTGTTGTATATTTCATCCTGTATTCATCCATGTAGTGGGCTTCACGTTTCTCCTCGCAGTTCCTAACTTGTTCGCTGATGCTGATGTGAAAGTGGCCACCGGTTGGTGGAGCGCACCAACAAGGACACACAACGTGCTCAGTGTTCAGCAGTTGGCAGACAAACTATATCTAAATTCAATCACAACTGCTGATATTTTTCCATAATTGATCCCACATCCACTAACCATCCAGCAGGTGGCAGACACATCTATGGAATGTTACATAAGCAAAGCAAAGTTGCTGTTTCTATTGAGCTGGCACATCAAAGTAAACAGCCATCATCATTATGTGCTCTTTGGTGCATTACAAGATGATGGCATTTATTGTTTTGAAGTTATTGCTTATACAGTGTACACACATTGTGTATATACTGTGGTCTAAATCACCCACCCCCCTCACTCAGTCAGTCAGTCTGTCACTGACCCACTGTACAAGCCCTATGCTGTTGCCAGCGCAGGGCATATATAATAATATTATACACAGGTTTTTTTTTTTTTTTTCCAAAGCTGAAAAGCTTTCAGGAAAATTTGATTGATCTGTGACCTCTCTTCCTGGCTTGGTATCATCCATCTGAATTTTTGATATATCTAACAGTGAATTATGGACACATTTGTTGACAAAACCATTTAAGGCAGTCGTTTTTGCCTTCCACAACCTATCCCACTAAGCATAGCTACTTCCAGTTCCTCTGTGTAATTTTACTGTCTACATCTACATCACAATGTCTAAGTGAAGAAGTTTGTAATTTCCCCCGTGGATTTAAATACACCACTATTTGTTTAGCCAGCCATATTTCCTTTCGTGTGGGACTGAGACACACAGAGGCAGAGCGGCACAGTTCCCACACACAGAAAGACAGAATGTATGATTTCTGCAGAATTTCTTGCGTAATTTAGTTTGAATCTGTGCTTTGGTATCATTGTTGCTCTGATTTTTGTATTGGTAAAACTTTATACCTCAATTAAAACATTGCCATTGACTGTGTGAGGGTAAACTGTTAAGTATTTCAGTGTAAATCCGAGGGTCAGTTATGATGATAAATTAGAGGGGCTCTCAGAACACATACCTCCACCATCGCCCAAAACACTTCACAATGTTGAAGAAAGTGGGGAGAAAAGCTTTCAACTCAAAATCATTGAAAATATGTAATATGTAATAAGTAATTATATTTTAACCCTTTAATGATCTGATCAGGGATTTTGTGGAGCACATTTTGAGTCCCCATATCTTATTGAAACATGCACTGAAATTAACCTGACTGAGCCATCTCTACCTCTTGGTTTTGGTCTGTTATGCTCAAAGGTCCACCTCTTTCTGAAGGGTGTGTCAAGGTGGAAATGCCGTACGTGCAATGTGTTCCTGTGCTTGAATGCACACCAGCAATGCTTTTAAGCATACCATGAAAAATATAGGGGATCTAATGCCCCAAAACCTGCTCTTGCAATAACACACAGTTGAGGAAGTTTTATGGATTTCTTTAAGAGGTTTTAAAGACAGTCAAAGATTTAAAAAAAATATATTTTTACCATTTGATAGAGGGCTGTATTTACAAACTATCGGGTTATTTGAATAAAAAATGAAACATTGTTATTATTGCCCCAAATGAATACAAAATGCAAATAATTAAAGGGTTAAAATAAATAAATCTTAAATAAATATTTTCTCCAAAACCCTTCTTCTTCTTCTTCTTCTTCATTATTATTATTATTATCACAGACAAACAATCTGAGTCCAAAACATAACTTCCTTGAGGGAGTTAATCAGCTCTGTGTCTGGTCCAAACACACAAACTGTTATTATTTACCATGTTGGCCCAAATATAAGATAACCCTGATTATAAGACAACCTCCATTATTAAGGCATATTTTTTGGAAAAATACTTTTTGAAAATCTTTTTTTTTTTTTTAAAGAAAATGCCTTTATTTGAATATAATGTAAATAAAAGCACATTGAGAATCAGAAATAAATAAATAACTGGGGCAATAAAAACAGTGCCATCTGGCCTACCTTGGCTCCGCAGATCATCATGTCATGTTAGTCAGTCAATCAATTCTCCACAAGCGGAAATTTCTGTGCATGAGCACTGCTTGCGTAATGATGTACAATCGGCGACACACTCCGAGGACTTTTGAGACAGTTAAATCTCTAAAAGGTCCTCATAAGGTCCAGTGAGAGGGTAAGGAAAGCAACTATGGAGATTTTAAGAGTTTAAAAAAAATCTTGAACTGTTTCGATGGAAAAAACCCCCAGAATCAAACAAAACAAGAAGTTGTTCCATAACATGCATGAGCCAGTAGTCCCTGCTGCAGTGTCTGCAGAATGAGCATAAAATGGAGCTCCTCTTTTTCCCAGTCTGAGGATGAGAAAGGCAGAAGCAAAATTCACACGACGTGGTGTGATTCTGCTGCTCTCTTTATTAAGATCAAACCTCATGATGCAGTTTCAGCACTGGAAATTATGTGGCTCCATTGTTGAAATAAAATTTCAGTGGTGACAACAGGAGATGCTTTGTGTGCATGTCCAATTAGTCAATGTGTAGCAATTAGGGGAGAACTTCAGTCTGATGCAGGAACAAGAGAGCAATGACTCCTGGGAGGACTGTAAGTAATTGTGTTATTTGTGAATATTTTGTGCTGGTTCTTGTGGTGATCTTATTAAAGGTGTGTCGATAAGTGACTGTGGTGTTAAAATGCAGACAAGTGCCATTCAGCTGCTGTTGCCTGCTGTGGAAGAGCCATGAGAGTGAAAGACAACCACAGGGACACATTTGTTTTGCGGGTATGTGTCACCACGTACTGTTGCGGATGTAAGACATGTAAAACACTAATCCATGATTATAAGAAGAAAAAAACATATATTTGGGCCAATACAGTATATATACTTTCTTTTATAGTGACTATTGGAAGCGAGGCAGGGGTGGTGGCCTAGCGGTTAGTGCGACTGCTTTCAGTGCAGAAGGATCCTGGTTGGAACCCCATTCTCCATGTAATGTGGAGTTGCGTCAGGAAGGGCATCTGGCATAAAACCTGTGCCAAATCTACATGCAGATCGATGTGGGATCTGCTGTGACGACCCTGAGTTGAAATTGGGAGAAGCTGAAAGTACTTTTTTTTTTATTGGATATGAGCTTGGACTGCACAGTATCACCTTTAATTTGATAATAGCTACTTCTATGTTGGTGAATAGTGTAGGAATAACAGCATATTTAGTATGTAGGCCCCATGTGTAAGGGGCAGTCACAGATTTATGGCAGAGCAGCACACATAAAGTCATTGAAAGAAAGAAAACATGAAATCTAGGCTTGAGTTTACTAAGAGGCATGTGGAAGACGTGAGCCTAGATTTCATGTTTTCTTGTTTTACTATTACTTTGTCTGTGCTACTCTACCATGAAGCTGTGACTCGTGATGCAGCAGGCAAAATGCTCTCCAACCACAACCACTGAAGTGTGTTACTCCTTTAGATTTCATGAGATTTTCTTTTTCACAAAGACTTTCTCTGCAACTAGGCTATGAAGATGTGAATGTCCCTTAAAACGGGGGCCTACACATAAAATGTGATCTAATTCCTACACTGCACACACAATTTAGATGCAGTTACTCTCAAATTAAAGCTGACAATTTTCCCTACAAGCTTATATTAGATAGTCACTTTCAACTTCAATAATATGAACTCCAGGGTCACTTCTTCCACATACAGTTGTGGTCAGAAGTTCACATACACTCACCATGGGCTTGAATGTCATGGTAATTTTGGTCTTTTAATGATTTATTTGAACTGTTCTTTTGCTAGGGTGGAATGATTGTACAGCATACATCATTTATGACTTCAAAAAACAAGAATTGGGTGCACAGGTTTGGGTTTATTTGGGATTTTCTCTCATCCACATAGGGTCAAAATTATACATACAGGCTCAAATATATACATACATTCACTTAAAACCTTTTAATAAGTAGTGCTGAAGGTTCAACAATGCCTTTTAATGTGACAAGGCCAAGGCCTATTAACTCCTCATGAGTGATCATGATTGACTACAACTGGTAGTTTGTCTTTGCCAGCATAAAAGGATATATTTGACAGCACTCGTTGAACTGACCAATGGGAATGTCCAAGGCACTCAGTGACGCTCTAAGAAGGTGGATTGTAGATTTACACAAGTGGGGAAGGTCTCTTGGAGCCATTTCTAAGCAGATTGTAAGATCATCAGTTCAAACAATTGTTCATAAGTACATAAGTAAGTTAGTTGGATGTGTCACCACTTTGCCACGGTCTGGCAAATTGGTTAGGATGCTCAGGAACAACCCAGGAACCACCAAGGCTCAGGCCGACTATGAACTGGAAACTGCTGGAACACCAGAGTCACCATCTACAGTTAACCAAGTTTTACATTGCCATGGACTGAGAGGGTGCAGATCAAGAAAGAAGCCCCTGCTCCAAATTCAACACCTTCAAGCTAGACTGAAATTTGCCGCTGCCCACAAATGCCTTCTGGAGAAAAGATTTATGGTCAGCTTAAAAGCTTAAAAACCGGGTCCGTGCCAGGAAACCAATCAATTTGAATTAACTCTGCCAATTCTGCCAAGAACAATGGTCAAATATCCAGCCAGAATTATACCAGAAGCTTGCTAATGGCTACCAAAAGCATCTGGTCGAGGGCAGCCTGCAAAGGGACAAATATTACTGGGTGTGTATGTATATATTTGAGCTTGTATTATTAATTTTGAATCTGTGTGGATTAGAGAAAATCCAAAATAAATTCAAACCTGTGCACCCAATTCTTGTTTTTTGAAGTCATTCATCGTGCATGCTGTACAATCATTCCACCCTGGCAAAAGAACAGTTCCAAGTCATCATCAAAAGACCAAAATGACCATGACATTCATGCCCACGATGAGTGTATGTAAACTTCTGACCACAACTCTAGCTCTTAGTAAATTTGAGCCATAGATAATTACTTTATTTATTTATTTATTTTTACAATGACTTTCTCTGTGCTACTCTACCATGAAGCCAAGACTGGCCTCTCCAGTCACAGCCACTGAAGCTTGTAACTCCTTCAGAGTTGCTATCATGGCTGTCTTGGTGGCTACTCTCGCTAATGTCCTTCATGCATGGTCACTCAATGTTTGAGGACAGCCTGCTCTAGGCACATTTTCCAGAGTGCACATACTCTACATTTCTTAATGATTGATTTAACTTAACTCCAAGGGATATTTAACCCTTGAAATTCTGATTTGTCAATGAAATATGACACACCTGATTGTCAATCAGCTCAGCAACAATTTTTGGTCCACAGCTCATATTCATTATTTACTTTCAACTAATATGCTGTGATCGAAAGCCAAAATAAATCATTTGTCAATTTCCAAATATTAACGTGCCTCATTGTAAATAAACACAATTTACAGGCACACACAGTGTATAGTAAAACTTGAGAAAACAGAAAAGTTTTCAGTTTATGGGTCATTATTTGTTATTTTGTCAAGTGCTATTATGTGTTGATGTTATGTATCATTATTTCATGCCATCTGCTGGTACAGGTTTACTTGCATCATTTCATTTGCTTGGTGTCATTATGGTGTTGTTCAGTTTTGTTATAGTTTTATTTGTGTTTTCAAATACAGCTTTTTTTTTCTTTTTCTTTTTTTTTACCGATCGTTCCACCCGCTGGAGCTGCTGTATGTTAGCCAGTGATAGATAGCGCTTGTTGCCCAGTTGGCAGCATTACTGTAACACAGCTAAACGTGCACAAGTCTCTAAGTGGTCCCTAAGTTGTCCTGCGGGATGATGGGATGCCATGGTAGCAGCGGTAATGGAATTACAGGAAGGACCCTGCCCTGGTCGTACTGACGAAAGGCACAAATGGAGGCTGAGATGGAGTGAGGAGGAGAGGCAGAGCTAACAGGCCAATCTACACTGTGGCACTTATGGAATTACCCGTTTCACCTTCTTCAGACCCAGCAATCAATGGCACTCATTAATAATTCACCATGTCTTCAGAGGAAACCATAACTGTCATAAATGGTAATGTTGTTTGATCATTACGATCCTTTTCATTTGGATAAACAGACAACATTATTCATCAGCAAAACGTATAAATATTCATGGCGAGCACACTTTCTGTTTGCAGAATAGTGAGCAGCCCTGCAGAAGAAAATATATGTTCAGACCACCGAATGATGAAATCATTTGCAGAATTGTTTAGGATGAAGTCTATTTTTTTTTTTTTGTGAGGCATGTATATGGCTGAGCGTGAATGTGCCGGAGCTCCGCTCTGCCAGGAGGGAGATAGATGACATGATGCCGTTTGTCTCCCAGCATACAAACATCAGAGGGATTGTGAGACTCTGAAGTGCTGTCCGTAAACACCTCTCACATTGCCTTCATTTCATTAGAGGAGAAACTCTGAACTACTTTTGACTTTTTTTTTTTATTTATAGCTCCGTGGCATCCTCTGAATCATTGGAAACACAATCACAGTTAGTGCTGGAATCTATATCTATCTGTTATGTCTTAAATAGCAGCGGTGATATTAGAGCTCGACGACGGCGGTTTGCTTATGAGTAGGAAGAAACAGATGGGCTATTACAGATACAGAGGCTGAAGCAAATTGAGGTCATCGAGCAGGTCTGGCGAACCGTGCGTTCAATACGCCGGGTGTCGTGTGAAGCAGGAAGGAAGGAGTTTTGTTAAAGCGGCGTCTTTGGTGCAAATGTATTCAGCACATATGGGAAAGGACGGGCCTCTGGGCGCAGACAGCCGTCAGTGTGCACGGATAATTTGATGAATGCTTTTGCTTCCCCCTCCTTTGTAACCAGATTTCGTTTTCTCTGGCTTTATTTTTGGCTCTCGGATGAGGCGAGTGTGGTGGAATTTGCGGC
>OMMV01090940.1:5008-18373 GCA_900302635.1 Chatrabus melanurus
CCCCCCACACCCGCAAACTAATAAGCGAAAATCACTTATCACCTAAGTAATTTGAGTTTGGTGCTCCTGCTCCAGGCTGTTGTCCTCTTTAGCGAAGTCTTTCAGTTTGCATAGGGACACTAAATTAAGGGCTTTAATCACTCTTCATGAAATTTGGGTTTTGTTTTTTTGTAGTTTGCAAAGCAAGATTTGAGCAAACACCAGCCAAGCCTTAAGTAGCCGTAGGTAAAGAAGTGTTTTCAAGGAATACTGCCTTCAATCCAATGCTGGTATGATTGTCCAAATTTACTGTATTGGCAACACAACATGAAGGAAAGTTGGCTTTGGTTCGTGACAACGGGAAAGAGAAAACAAACTGGCATAAAGCATCGTATCAGCAAGAAACGCAAATGTTTAATTTTTTGGAAAAATTTTCTTTGTTCTGCAAAAACTGTTGCTGTGTCGATATTTTCAACCACATCCTGAGGATTAAATAAAACGGGAAACGAGATTTTTTTTTTAAATTTTTTTAAATTTTTTAATACTGTTCCTTTGTTGTCACTTGCAGTTTCTATTAAGTTGTCTCAGTTTCATTCCAAATTTCTGTTGGGAAGGGAGATGGGTAGGTAGGTCAGCAGCAGTGACCTTGTTGGCCACCAGACCTCGGCTTAGGAAAAGATAGAAACTGACAAACCGGCTCATTTCAAGCTACACGTAACTACAAAAACATAACATATGTTGAGAAGGAAGAAGGCTGCTTCAGCTACAGTGGATATAGGAAGTCTACACACCCTTGGGCTTTTACACATTTTAATTTCTGTATGCCACTTTGAAAGAGAAAAAAAAACAATTTAGTCTTCGCTACCTTAAAATTTCTAAAATGATCCTCTTTAAACTCAAACCGAAAAACAAATCTCTGCCACTTGATATAAATTAAATAGAAATATCAAAGCCTATTGACAACCAACTAATACACCAACCATCCAGCAGGTGGCAGGCATGTCTGTGGGATACTACATAGGCAAAACAAAGTTGCTGTTTTGAATGATCTAATCCATCAGAGTTCCCAAAATTTCAGTTTGTCCTCACTAAATGCCCTTTTATTTTGGTAAGTTAAAAGATAACATTTATTGTTTCTGAGTTATTGTGTTGTCACTGACAGACCTGTCTCTTCTCGCTGTAAAGTGCCCACTCTGATTGAAAATGAATGGCAGCAGGTCACTTTTCCTCTGTCTCTTGTAGCTAATGTGACCAAGGGGTGATGGGGGTCCCACCCACGCTTGACAACATTGTAAACAATGCTGTCAGACCGCCCTCTGCTGAACAAACTATGCAATGACACCAATTCCAACAGCCAAAGTGCTTTTTTCTGCATTGTTTATTAGGCACAATAAAAGTTTTCATGTCGAAAATAACATTGATACCGATATGTTTGTGAAAGTCTCATATCGGCCGATATTATCGCCCAACTGATATATCGATCGGGCTGTACTTTGAAGTTATGTGAAGCTTGAAATGAGCTTGAATGTTAATTTCTTTCATTTCCAAGGACTGGATCTGGTGGTCACCAAGGCCACTGCTGTTTGTACACAGAGCATTATGTATTTTTTTACTGGTGTACTAAAGCTTACATTTTTCTCGTAATTACAATTCTGTATGTTTATTTTCACAGATCTTCTGGTTCGGGGAAAAGCAACTGAAGATTTTTCAGGCCCAGATTGCCGATTCTTGTCATTCAAGAAATCAGAAACTGTTTATGTATACTATAAATTGTCAGGCAGAAGGGCTGATATGTGGGCAGGAAGTGTAAGTATATCATGGTTTTATAATCGGTACCATGTAACATCTAGGTTGCCATGTGCTGTTACAATGTTCTATTTGTTGTTCTGGTGTTTGTCAATAGGTTGGGAACCACTTTGGGTATTTTCCTAAGGATCTCCTTGTTATTAACCACATTTATACTCGCAGTGAATTTGAAGTTCCAGCAGAGGTACATATGATATTAAGTTGCCGATGGAATTTATGAAAGTTTTAAATGAAATATGAGCAGAGATGGGGCTTTATCCCCGAGATCCAGTTGAAAATCATTTAGTTGCATGTATATGTTTTGTAATTGCATTTTTTTTAAATTGTTGTCTGTTTTCTTTTTCCAGGAAACAGATTTTGTCTGTTTTGAAACAGGATATGATAAATTTGACAATTATGACATAGATTTGCTATTAGGATCTTCCATGTTAATGGTGGAGAATGTTGATAAAAATACAGCCACATCTGGCCACGCCCAGATGGCAGAAGCCACAGTGAAAGAAACGAAGTCTTCACCAGAAGAGGAAACCCTCAGCGCATCTCAAAATGACTTTTCTGGTCAGTCTGAGCCTTTAGACGGGATCCCAGATGGAGCACGTGGCTCTTTGTCGCAACTCGATGCCGCAACTGAATCACTCGCTACAAACGTAGCCGAGTCTGATGCAGGAATTGAGGACACTATAGAAGATGACGTGAACAAACAAAAAGCCTCAGAAGAAGTGGCGCTTAAAAATCACGAAAAGCGTGAAACCAGAGATGCCATTGTAGTTCCAGTGGAACATCTGGGCAAAGACAGTCCAGTAAATGAAACTATCTCTGTTTCTGAAGCGATACAAATCCCTAAATTAAAAACTACCCTTGGAACAACTTTTGATGCCGTTGTCACAGATGATGAAAACACTCGAAACGTTACCCCATATGAAGAGGAGGAACGCGAACAATTGGAAAACCATCCTGAAGAAGACCACGATGAACAAAAAGGAACCCCACTACTGTCTTTCTCTGAAGAAACAGCCGACACTACACTCACTGCAAACGTAGCAGAGTCTGCTACTGGAATTGAGGATGATAGAAAAGATGACGATAATGAGCGAAAAACCTCAGAAGAAGTGGTTGATAAAAATCCTTATGAGAAGAGTAAAACCAGCGATACCAATGTGGTCCCTGAGGTGGATCTTCTGGACAAAGACATTTCAGTAACTGAAACAATTTCAGTTTCTGAAGGGAAACAAATCCCTAAATTAAAAACTACCCTTGGAACAACTTTTGATGCTGTTGTCACAGATGATGAAACCACTCGAAAAGTTACCCCATATGAAGAGGAGGAAAGCGAACAATTGGAAAACCATCCCGAAGAAGACCACGATGTACAAAACGGAACCCCACTACTGTCTTTCTCTGAAGAAACAGCCGACACTACACTCAATGCAAATGGAGCAGAGTCTGCTACTGGAATTGAGGATGATAGAAAAGATGACGATAATGAGCGAAAAACCACAGAAGAAGTGGTTGATAAAAATCCTTATCAGAAGAGTAAAACCAGCGATACCAATGAGGTGGATCTTCTGGGCAAAGACATTTCAGTAACTGAACCAATTTCAGTTTCTGAAGGGAAACAAATCCCTAAATTAAAAACTACCCTTGGAACAACTTTGGATGCCGTCGTCACAGATGATGAAAACACTCGAAAAGTTGCCCCATATGAAGAGGAGGAAAGCGAACAATTGGAAAACCATCCCAAAGAAGACCATGATGTACAAAAAGGAACCCCACTACTGTCTTTCCCTGAGGAAACAGCCAACTCTCTAGTATCTGATTCCCTCAAAAAAAGGGATGATCGACACGTTGATGAAGTACAGACTACAGAGGATAAGAAGATGGAGATCTCACTTGACGAAGCAGAGTTTTTAGTTGTAAGGGAGGGAGAGAAGACAACAGAAGATCCTGTTTTAGAAGAGACTGATGTCGAGGTTGAGGAAGAAGTTTCTTCAGAAACCCCTCAGAGTTTTGAGGAAGCAGAGGAGGACGTCCAGCTGGTACCCTTAGAATCCTCAAATGTGCCAGAGAACAGAGAGCAAATTGTTGAAGATCCTCCTACTACTGGTGACTCTGAGAAATTTCCTGAAACAGATGAAACCGATAGAGAAGTGGTCAGGCAACAAGAAACTCAGGAAGCTCAAGAAGCTTTAAAAGCCACTGATAAGCAAATGGACCGTAAAACGGGGGCGGATACAGCTTTGGTTGATCCTGCCTCGCAAGATGATAGCTCAGCCAAACCTCAGAATGAAAGCTCAGACACTGAAACAACAGCTGAATCCACAGAGGAAGAAGTCTCCGAAGAGCCACATGCACAGGACAGTAGCACTGCAGTGGAGCATAGAGAGGATTTAGACAGCACTTTAGAAGAAAGCACAATTGGCCAAGATGAATTAACGATTACAGAAACCGAATCAAATGAGGATGAGCCTGTCCAAGAAAGGAATCCAGATGTTAACATGGAGGATTTAGACAAGACTTTAGAAGAAAGCACAATGATTGGTCAAGATGAGTTGACCGTCTCGGAAACTGAATCAAATCAGGATGAGCCCATCAAAGAAAAGAATCCAGAGGATTTAGGTTTTAAAGTTCATGGTAAAAAGTTGGCAGACAATCATATAATTAAAAAATTAGAAAGTAACGCCACTAAGCAAAGTAAGCCAGAAGCATCTGTTGAGGAATCAGAACTCCTTGAGGACCACCATACGGAGGAGAATATCCATCAGAACGATGCAGACAGGGAGGAAGAGGAGGAGAAAGAACTGCTTGAAGATGAAAATGCAGTTGCTTTCTCACAGTCGCATAAATCCGAAACGTACCAATCATCGCCTGTAACAAGTCCGCCCACGACGTCTGCTTCAGATTTCCAGTACAGCGAAAGTGTAATGAGACTGACTTTGCTGCGAGACCATTTCACAGAGCAGGACATGAAGCGGTTTCAAAATCTTTTGGGTCTCATGAACCTCTTCAAGTTAGAGTCAATGTTCTCTGATCTGGAAGCAGAGTTGCAGACTGTCCGTCGCTCTCATACGGGCGCTACTCAAGACATTGAAAGTGAACTTGAAAGCATCATCGAAGCCTCTCAGAACTCCATCTTTTATGAGATTGAGAAGATGGTGGATAGCCAGGAGACTAAGCATGACGAGGACAACACAAGCGATTCGGATGAAGGACTGGAAATACTGGATGAATTCCAGGAGCTTGTATTCAGCCTCCATCAGAAATATTCAGCAGCCAGTGACAGTACGAATTTGGCGACAGAAAAGGCACTGAATATCAACCAAGGTATTTTGTTTTCATTGTAAAATTTGCTTTAAAGCAGAGTTGTCAAACTGATTCCAGAAAGGGCCAAGAGGGTGCAGGATTTCTTTGCAACCGCCCACGTCACCAGGTGATTTCAATGATGAACTCATCCAATCTGCACAAAGTGATGTTAATCAGTGAAATCACCTGGTGGAGTCGGTGGTTGCAAAGAAAGCCTGCACCCTCTTGGCCCTTTCTGGAATCAGTTTGACACCTCTGCTTTAAAGTATGTGTCAACATGATGTCCAAATAGTTGGACTTCATGTTGACACTTCAGATTAACTGCAGACATCTTATTGGTTGATTTGTAAATGCATAATGACAGAATAACAAACACTTGGCCATGGAAAAAAAACTCAGCAACTAATAGTCCAATTACTTTTGCTCTTTTGAAATTGGGTTACAACATACAAAAGTACTGCGATTCATATGCAGTTCACCCAGTTATTTGCATTCAGTATCAAATCATATAAAATGTTATTACCGTATTCAATGGTTTAAGCGCCCAGACCCTAATTAGCGCACATGGGGTCTTCGTGGGGCCTTCGGGTGTCCCTGGTGCTATTTCCAGCATCTGGGACCATTTTCTGGATCTGGATTTTGGGGCCCTGTGTTAAATAAAATCAAAAAAAATTTTAACGCACTGTGCGCTTAAACGGTCAAATACGGTAGACAATTAAAACTACACAAACTGTGCCAATGTCTGCCTTTCATTCCTAGTTGCTCTTGTGTTTTTCAATGTCTTTATTGTAGATGAACATAAAAAGAATGTTGAAGAATCGATGCCCCGAGAAATACTTGACGATCTCCCTGAGACTGAGAATGATGAGAACATCAGCCGAACACACGTCGAGGAAAATCCAGCAGAGATTAAAGTGGATCAGATGATGGTGGACAAAGTTCATAGCGGACCAGACATCAGTGTGGTAGAGGATAGTGGACACTTTAACAAAAACAAAGACAACCAGCCAAGCTTCAGTGCCCCAGATGAAGTGAAGAAGGACCCACAAACCATTCTGGAAAATCCCCTTGACATGGGACTTGGTGTTGATGTGGAACACTTGCCATTAGGTTGGTAATCTGAATACCTATAAAACTGTATAAAACATGATCTTTCAATTAATTTTATTTATATAGCAATAAATCACAACGTATGTCGCCCCAAGGAGCTTCACAAGGGTAAGGTTAGACCTTACCCACTGCCTGAGCAAGCACATTGGCAACAGCAGTGAGGAAAAACTCCCTAGATGTTTTGTGACTATAGGAAGAAACCTAAAGCAGACCAAATTCAGAGGGGTGACCAGCTGCTTTGGCCATACTACCAATGACAAAAATTTAATAAGATAAAGCACAACAAAGAATTGTCAAACATGCACAGACAGAGGTGGTGAACTCAGCATCCAGGAGTTTATAAGGCCCAGTAGTCAAAATGACCAACCCATCTTTAAATCCCACCTCACCTGATTATCAAAACATGAGAAAGCCTCTTGAATCTCAGAACATGAGCTGATCTTTTGGCTTCAGTCCTCAAGGTCTTTAGATCACTGTGTTCCTAATGCCAAGCTACAGGTGGATGAAGCATTAAAAGAAAATCCTGGATCAATGAGTGGAGAAATGCAACAAATGCCCCCCGTTCAAGGGGTACGAAGTGTCACCAAATGTTTCGATGAGTATGAAGATGATATGAAACATGCTATGGCCTTAACAGTCACCAGATCTCAACCCGTTTGAATATATATATGGGCGATTTTTGGACTAACGTGTTAGACAGTGCTCTCCACCACCGTCATTAAAACACCAAATGTGGGAATATCTTTTGGAAGAATGGTGTTCCAGAGACTTCCACGGTGCATTGAAGCTGTTTTGGTGGCATGTGGCACCCCAACATCTTCATTTCTCACCCATCTGTGTAACATTAATGTACGTAATACTAGATCGAACTTTGCTTTCTTTGATGTTTGAATAATTTCTTTGTAATAAAACAGTGCTTGAATGGTTTATGACACATGATATAGCCACCTGTATGTTTTGGTCTGCACCAATTATAAGAGCTTCATTTTACTTGTCTAGGTTCTTTGGACTCAATGGAACCTGTGTCTGAGTTTCGTGAAGAATCTGGTTTACTCTCAACTGGAATTGCATGCGTAATCGGCATCGTTAAGGTGACGGAGACTAAATTGGCAGAGTGGACAGTTGTGGTAAGTGGAGCTATAACAGTTATGATGTTTGTTTGCTTGTTTACCTCTAACTGGTGATGTCATTGTGCCATTTGTTTGTACATTTTTATCTCAAAAGAGAGTCTTTAGATGAAGGAACATTACATTATACATTTTGAGGAGCTTTGTATTTGTTAATGATTGATGTAAATAAAGTCCAAGACATATTCAGTGACATGGAAATGTTCACGTATCCACCCGCCGTCTTGTCTAAAGAAAACTGACTGCAAAAGTGACGTATAACACATACAAGCATACAAAATGACCACTGATCATTTTGGAAGTTTGCTCACTTTTTTTTTTTTTTTAATTGCAAAATTTGTTTTTTCTGAAAGGGTATGTGTTCTAAGAAGTGCTCTTCTAATTTTCAAACAATTTGATTGATTTTATTTAGTAAAATTCAATGCAAATATGTACATACATTAAAAATAGGCAGTGGCTAGCCATACGTAGACGTATTGATGATACGCAATCTATTCATACGTAGCGCTTCTGATTGGTCAATGTAGGTCATGTGATTATGAGGCTGTGTACCTTCATTTTTGTTTTCTATCCGTACGTAGGGCCGAAATTACGTTTTGAAGTGACGATCTTAAACTCTTTCTCTGGTTCCAAAGTATTTGTAATTATGCATGGTTATGATAATTGTCATACATGCATTTTATACTTGAAATAGCAAAAAGGAAAATGATTTAACATGACTGGGATTCAAACACGGCAACTTTGGCTCAGAAGTCCGATGCCCTACCACTTAGGCCACAGCATCTCACGCTCCACGACGGGTCATACCTTGAATTGATCATACATGCCACGTACGAATGGCTATGGGACAGTAATCCTAACCCTGATCCTAACCCTATGGGATAACTAACATGACTACGTACAGATAGAATTTTGTTATCAATACAGCTACATACGAATAGAATTGCATATTAGCAATACGGCTACGTCCACATAGTCACCTTGTTAAAAATACATGGATGTCACAAGGAAGTGAAAACACTTATTTCCATTGTGGTCCATAAAATATCATGTGACGAAATAGAAGACATATGGTAAACCATGTAAAGCAAAATTAAAATAAGTGTATAATATAATAATTTAATATAGTTTGATAACAACAGTGGTAATCATGACTAATGAAAAATACATAAGAATGAGTGTATAAGATAATTCTTTATTTCAGGCTCCAAGTCCACAGACTAAAAAAATCACACACTGATAAATATTAAACAAAAATTACAAAATTATTTGTAAAATTGAGCTGAATAAAAACATGTTGAAACTAAATATGTAACGAGGAAACAATGACTAAAGTTAATTACAAATAATAAAAGTGAGTTCCTCCTCTAAATTTGATCAAATAAAAAATGTTTTTACATGGTATTTAAAACAAATCTTTGAAGACTGAGATTTGATGAAACTATTCCAGAGACTAAGAAAAAAAAAAAATTTTTTTTTTGCTTAGAAGTACAAATAAACACATCAGGTAATTAAGAATGAATTAATTAAAACTCTTAACTTGAGTTGATAATTGTGGTTTAAACAAAGCTACAGTTTAAGATTACCCCTGAACGCACCACGGCCCTCCCCTTTCCTGTGTCGCTGTTGTAAGGCTGAAGTTCAGCGTATTAGCCGGTGCTGAGCTGGTTACGAGCACAAAAACCGGCCCGTTTTAATTGTTAGCACAGCCAGCCAAATAACTAGCTACCGTCGTATTCGAACTGTGGTGCTGTGAAGTTTACTTTATGCTTTTTACTCGGTTTTTGTGCTAAAACCGGTAGCCGGAGCTCTGCTACCGTTAGCCGTGTTTTGACACTTCGACGACTCATCCTTCATTGTCGTGAACCGATTCTTTAACCTCCTGGCAAATTCATTTCAGCAGCCGTGTCGATTCATCGTTAACATTGTTTGTAACGTGGGGTTATTTTTTGCCCCCCCATCCCCATCATTCTGAGACTGTTTTTGGGCGACGTTGACTTTAAGGTTAGCTCTTAGCCTGCTTGCTTGCTAATGCGCTAGCAGGCTAACATCTGTCAAAACACACAAACGTTACTTGACCTGGTTTTGCTGTTTTTCTTTTTTTAAATCAACTCTCCTGCCATGGACAGTGACACATTATCCCAACTCGTAGCAAAATGGGATCATGTGTACATGCTTTTTCTACAGGAGTTGCAACATGTAAGTGAAAAACCAGTTTGCTGAGCGGCACTGTGGTGGCCTGCTGACGTGTATTAACAACACAGATGCTGTTTGACTTTACTCTGATCTTCTTTCACATGTAGTCTTTCCTTTCAGTTCCGCCAGCGTTCTTGTTTTCTGTGTAGAATCACGTGTCTAACTATCTTGCAACCTTTACGTTTTTTTTCTATAATTGAAAGTACATTTATACTGTGCAAGTCTGGCGAGCACATACTGCCGTGTTAATGTTACTTAAATGTTAGTTAGTCAGATCAGACACAAGTTCTGCTTTTTGCCACCTGTTTGTTCCTGTTGTGTAACAACTGATCAGTTCAGTGGTTTCTGACAGATAGTCGAACTTCAGCTTCAGGAGGAGCGACCAGCTCTTTGGGAGTATGGCCAACCAGTTTACATGTGCTTTGTGGGCTTGGAAAAGGCCTGCAACCGGGTACCCCGAGGTGTCTTGTGGGAGTAAATGGGGAGCCGGGTCCGCTGTAACGCACGATCTGGTCTCTATATAACGAAAGTAGGAGCTGTGTCCGCATTCGCTGCCTTTCATTAGACCCGTTTCCAGTGGGTGTTGGACTCCGCCAGGGCTGCCCCTTGTCATCAATCCTGTTCGTGATTTTCGTGGACAGGATTTCAAGGCGCAGTCAGGTATTGGCGGGTATCCAGTTTGGTGACCTCTGCTTTTTGCAGATGATGTGGTTCTGTTTGCCTCGTCAGACAGTGACCTCCAACTGGGCAGGTTTGAGGCAGAGTGTGAAGCGACTGGGATGAGGATCAGCACCTCCAAATCTGAGACTATGGTCTTCTGTCGGAAAAGGGTGCATTGTCCCCTCTGGGTCAGAGGAGAGTTACTGCCCCAAGTGGAGGAGTTCAAGTATCTCAGGGTTTTGTTCATGAGTGAGGGTAAGATGGAGCGTAATACTGACAGACAGATCGGTGCTGCATCTGAGGTCCTGCGGACACTGTACCGAACCGTTGTGGTGAAGAAAGAGCTGAGCCGGAAAGTGAGGCTCTTGATTTACCAATCGATTTATGCTCCTAAACTCACCTGTGGTCATCAGCTTTGGGTAATGACCAAAAAAACAAGATCGAGGATACAAACGGCGGAAATGAGGTTCCTCCGTCGGGTATCCGGGCTTACACTCAGGGACAGGGTCAGAAGTTTGAATTTCGGGGAGGAACCCGGAGTGGGACCACTGCTCCTTTGCATTGAACGGAGCCAGCTGAGGTGATTCAGACATCTGGTGAGGATGCCACGTGGCCATCAACTTAGGGACACCTTTCAGGCACGTCCAACTGGGAAGAGGCCCCAGATAAGACATGCTGGAGGGTTTACATCTCCCAGCTGGTTTGTGAATGCCTAGGGATTCCGCAGGAGGAGTTAAAGGCCTAGCTGAGGATAGGGAAGTGTGGGCTGAGCTGCTTAGTCTGCTGCCATCGTGACCCGGATAAGCGGCAGAAAATGAATGAATTAATTATGGAGAGTGCAATTTTATATAAGCTTTTGAAACAAGTGATGAAATTATGGCCCATACTGCTTTTCTTTGTTAGTTTTTCAACACTTTGGTTTTTGCAGCAACTGATTGTAACTGTACTATTAGTCCACCCTCCATGCAGAAGTTGGTTTCATAGTAAACTGGCATACTGTAAGACTAATCTGACTTGGGGGGGGGGTTTATCGCTTCATCCTCCCTTGGGGTTGGGCTGTGTTCTGTAACCAAAATCTCATATTCTGATAATAGCTCATTTCTGCCGACAGTGGTGGGAAAAATATTATTGCAATTGCATGGCCACAAATTAATAATGGATGGGACTACAAAATATTTCGTTTCCAGTCTATAGTGGGCAAGTTCCATAATGAGGAAACTGCGAGGTTGCTGTCCATTTTGTTGTTGCAATGAATAAAGGTAATCATACTTTGATATGCCTGTAAACATATCGTTCGCTGAGAATCAGGTGGTTCTATGTCCACTTTTTATTGTTTTAAGAATAATGTATTTGAAATTTCTGCCAGTTAGATGTCCAACAAAGAGAGCTGAGCTGTTTTTTTGCATGGAATGACTGTAATATATGAAAAGTAGACATATATTATTCTAATTTTAAGCTTCAGTCAGTCAGGGATCTTAGTATTAAAATATATAACTTATTCATTCTGAAAACAATATTATACAGTGTGTTAAAGGGTCCTGTGTCCAATCTGTACCCCTATTTTTTCACTTTGTTACCTTCAGAATTACCAAGTTCTAGCTCCGTAATAATGCTTTTAAAAAAAGAAAGGTGTCCAAAATTTACTGAAAAGCACTCAAATCACTGCTATCTCTGAAAGGCTTTATTTCAAAAGTGCCATTCTGATAACGGTGTTGGTACTGTACAAACAAGACCTTTCACTCACAAAATTAACATAACAGCATTAATGATTGATTTAGACAACAAAGTCACAAGTTGGTCTATCTCTGGGTCGACTGATACTTGAAACTGCTGGACTAAAGGGCCTGTCTGGCACAATATCCATAAAACGTTTCCCAAAGATAAAAGATCAGTTCATTATGAAAACTGTGTTAACACTGGACATAGATCCTTCTGACATGAAACCAAATCCCTTTCAAGATATAGAACTTTGTTTCTGCATTTATATGTGAAATCAGGATACATACATTTATGTTAAGACTAGTGCCCAACCGATATATCGGCCGATATGAGCCTTTCACAAACATATTGATATCGGCATTATTTTTGCTGATATGAAAACTTTTATTTTGCCAAATAAACAATGCAGAAAAACACTTTGGCTGTTGGAAATGGTGTTATTACATTTGTTCAGCAGAGGGCAATTTGACCGTATTGTTTACAATGCTGTCACCCCTTGGTCACATTAGCTACAAGAGACAGAGCAAAAGTGACCAGCTGCCATTCATTTTCAATCAGAGTGGGCACTTTACAGTGACAAGAGACGAGCTATGCCGCTGGATAGGCGGAGCCAAAATAGAGAAGTCGATTTTATGCAAATGCTAAGGGAAGTGACATAGTAACTGCCAATCTGATTGAAGGCAACGTGATGTTCATTGGTTGGTTGCTCAAACAAAATAATCCAAGATGATGGAATACGATCCCAGACAGCTGTATTTCTGTATAAATCTTAATATGTTTGGCATTTTTTCCTATTTTGGAAAAATTGGTGAGAAATGAACACTTTCATATATCGGCAGATGTATCAGTTTTTTACTCCCTAATATCAGTAAGATAAGATATACTTTATTTATCGCCGTAGGGAAATTCAGTTCTCTGCATTCAACCCATATTTACAGTTAGACACAATCCAACAACACAGTCCGGTGCCCGGGGACCAACTCCAGATGTAGAGACTCTGCCTTGGTCAAGGGCAGAGAAGGGAGCAGACCCGAATGTGCCTGTTTTTGATAGTGGAAGGAAACCCACACAAACATGGGGAGAACATGCAAAGTCCACACAGAAAAGAACTGGGCATGGTGGGAATTAAACCCCAGGCCTTCTTGCTGTGAGGCAAGAGTGCTAATCACTGATCCACCATGCAGGGGATGGATACATGAACATTTCCAAGTCACTGAATATGTCTTGGACTTCATTTAAATCAATCATTAAGAAACACAAATATTATGGTAAATCTGTGTCAAGTAGGCAGTTCTCAAAAACTGAGTGATCATGTAAGAAGAAGACTAGTGAGGGAAGCCAACAAGACACCCATAACAACTCTGAAGTTATAGGTTTCTCTGGCTGTGATTGGAGAAATTGTGCATAGTGCAACTTTTGTCTGTTGCATCACCACTCACAGCTTCATAGAGGAGTGGAGCAGAGAAGG
>OMMV01091098.1:3892-15698 GCA_900302635.1 Chatrabus melanurus
TTTTTTTTTTTTTTTTTTTTTTTACTGAACCATCCAACCAAAGGATGCCAGGATGAGCTCATTTTTCCTTAAGTACTAATTTTTCCTCAACAACATACAACTATTCCTGTTCCTCGTGTGCAGGTCTGTGCCGACGCCTTGGATCGTTTCAATTCATTATATATAGAAAAAAACGGGACAATGTGAGAATGTGGAGGTGGACTGGACTGTCTGCCTGGGTCGTTTCCAATCGGGACTCGGGGCAGTTCTGTAGTGTGGTGGATGAGGCGCCGCGTCGATATTCCCAAACTTTCATTCAATATTTTCCAAGAATTCTTTTCCCCCCTGAAAGGAATGCCATATAGGTTTTTGTGCAGGCTGCGTCTTCCCGACCTTGTTGGCCAGCGCGGTGATGACGATGCCGAGGTTGGAGAGCGAGCTGTTGATGGACGTCATCTCTTTGAACCGTTCTCCCTGAGACTGACTCTTCACCAGCCGCTCACTGCCGGCCAGATCCACGAGGCACAAAGTGGCTGCGGACAGACGACAAAGCACGGAATGAAAACGCTCCAAAACGACGTGCGTTAGAAAAAAGGAAACACGGACAGGATGCATTTGTTGGCGACAGAGCACGGCTTCCTGCCAGGTGGAACATTACCTCTTCAATTCAAGCTACTGCTGCCGTAATCAATACGCTCTAACGGAAACGCCAGAGTAACATAACGCAGGCGAAGGCTCCGACTGCAGCCGGATCGATGGCGTACGAACACGAGACGATACTCACACTTGCACTTAACATCCCTGACGGAATTCACTCCCTCGATGTCCAGCTGGAAGACTGAGTGGGAGCGAGACGAGCGCTCGTTCACGTTGGTCTGTGCTGTGGAGCGATTCTGATTGGCCAAGGCGATCAAACCCAGAACCTGGCAGGAGGAGGGACAAGAGGCAAGATGAGGAGTTTTGTGTGTGTTGAGCCTTCATCGAGGAACTCAGGTGTAATTATCATGCAATTGTGCATTTTGCAAAGACACGCTGGAAGTGAGTCAGAGCGCTGAGAGAGAGCGAGAGCGAGAGAGAGAGAGAGAGGCGATATAATGACATCATATTAAATGTTGCACCGCAGTGAAACGTTTGGGATTTTTTTTCATTAATCTGAATGGCCAACAATCCACCGCCAGTTTTACAACACAGACAGCAAACCTGGACCGTATCGAGCAGGGGACGGTTCACACACGAAATGCAGACGTCAATTTATTGCTGACAGGCAGCAACAGAAAACACTGACAGGTTACTATGAACAGGCCTTAGGCACTGCAGAATTTTTATTTTATTGTGTGTTTTTTGTGTGTGTGGGGGGGGGTGTCCACCCTCAACAAATGACTTAAATTATCTAACTTTCAAAATAGTTTTCAGTTATCTTGTCAACTGAATAATTATTTCATCATTAGAATCATTTATTTATGCAAAATTAAAGTTGTTTTTAATTGTTTCACCAAACCTTTTCTTTTCTTGCCGTTGCAGTAACAGTCTGTAGCCTTTAGGGGGTGCTACAGCCCCCGCAGAGCGGAGGATTTTAATGCAAGAAAACTGATCAAATCTACACTCGAGTCTCCGATGTGGCTTCTGACGAACCGCAGCTGAAATTTCACGTCTTCTTCTGAACAAAATCCGTCTCTGTGACGCTCCACCATGAAGCCGGACGACTGGAGACGCAACAGACAAAAGCAGCAGCTCCGCTTTGTCCTGTTAAAAGCGTTCCACTTTGAAAGTTTGTGTAGTTTTTTTTTTGGGGGGCTCTCCTATGTAACGGCGCAGTGTCACATGTGCACCGGATACACAAAATGTGCAACATTTGGCAGGTCTCCAATGAACAAATATGTCATTTAAGTGTGAGCACAATGTATTATGGGAAGACAGACGCGACCACTGCAGGGTCTGCTGGGAAGAGTAAATATAATTAAACGGCAATTAGAGCTGTTCAGCAAATTTGTGTTTCAGCTTTAAAAAAAAAAAAAAAAAGGAAGCAAAGCACAAATAAGGCCTTATTCTTGTTTTCAGGAGAGGTTTCGATGAGGACAAATCCAACCAGCACGCCGGAGAACAATAAAGCGCCGTCCGTACCTGATCCTCGGACAGAACCTTCTTGTACGTGAGGTTGGTGATGGTCACGTCATTGTTGGCCATCTTGCGTATTTCATGCTCGGGTCTCTTGGTGGCCTTTCCGGCGTACAGCAGGTCTCGCAGGGTCTCGTTGTAAATTTCTACAAAGCTTGCTGTGAAGGCGTACTGAGATAAGAGAAGACATTTTTTTTTTTTTTCAGATGTCTGACATTAAAAGGCTTCTCCCTCAACAAAGACTCCTGCTCCAGTGGATTTCAGATCTTACGTATAGCGCTTCAGAAGTGCCAGCTGGCGTTCTGTGGCTCGGACCGCGTACATTAGTGACACATCAACTAACTAACCTCCCAGCCGTGTTCTGCCAGCTTGTCGGTAGCCCTGAAAATCTGCTGCACCGCTCTGGGAATGACGCCTCTGGCCTCGTGGTGCTCCTCGCCCTCCATGGTGTACGTCTTTCCGCTCCCCGTCTGGCCGTAAGCAAAGCAGCAGACGTTGTAGCCGTCCAACGCCGACTGCACCAGCAAGGAGATCTCTTCAAAAACCTGAAAGGCACAAATTCACGAGCATAGAAGAGAGAAAAAAAAAAAAGAAGAAGCCAAACGCACAAATTAGTGAGTAAAATATTAATGCAAACAAAACGTGCACGTGTGTATATTCAGGATTATTGCTATTTGTGCCTCAGAGGTGATTTTTGCGGATCATTTTGTGACCGCGCCCTACGATACGTGCACGTGATTCACCTCCTGCTGGGACGCACTGGGGCCAAACACACGATCGAAGCTGAAGTTGTAGTTCTTGTGCATGTCTCCTGTCCTGCCCGTGTGAGACTGAAAAAAATCAAAAAGACATTCACGTGTTGGAAAATTCAAACAAATTCTAAAAAATAAAAAAAACTTTAGGACGTATTTGTTTGTAGTGGATTTTACAGCCAGCTGATGATCTTGTCTAAGATCTAACCGGCTGTTACGACCGGTGGATTAATGCCGACGGGTCCCGTGAACACGCCTTAGCGAGCGTCTCACCTCCTCTGTTTTGGCCAGAGTTATGGTCGTCTTGTCGCCTGCAGGGAGCTCAATGTGCTTGCTGAGACCTCCACCCACTAGTGGGCGCACTCTACAGAAGACCCTGATATTGCCCTGCACGGGAACAAGAAGGTAAGGGAGGCGAAACGCCACGACTTTAGCTGCTGCAGAAATGACAACCGACAGTTACTGTGCTGGTTGTTGAGCGGCGGGTGGCACAGGCGGCTAACGTCCCGGGCGGGACGAAGCAAACGCCGTTAACTTGCCTTGAGCTCCTGGATGGTGTTATGGAGCTGTCGGCGCTCCATCTCACCGACATGCAGCTCGTTCTTCTGCTGGGCTACCGTCTCTTTAAGCGAGTTCACCTCCGCCTCTGATTCTCTGAGGGCGCTCTGCACCCGGGCCAGAGTCGACTCCTGCACGGAAAGCTTCGCCTGCATCATAAAGAGAGAGAGAGAAAAAAGGATTTATTTTTAGATTCCTCTTATTCTGAGCCTCCTGCATATTTTCAATTTCAACATAATCCAATAAAACACTTCATCACCGGACTTTAGAAAAGAAAACGGGTGATTTTCGCTGGTGCACGGGTCCTTTAACGTGGCTGTAAAGCAAATTCAGAGATTTGCTTCAAAATACATGAAACTTTGCTGATCACATGTTAAAATGTGTTCAACCATGTGTCTTTTTTTTTTTTTTTTTGAGTTAGACTGAATTTCTGCGTTTCATCACTGTTGAGTTCAGGATTTTTGGGGGTGGGGCGTTAAACCGAACCACATGATGCACTGCGGTTTCATTTGCATCGGCCTATATAAAGCTGGAGCTGATTTGAATCTCTGGTCGGCAGCCGTGAGCGAGAGGAAAAGACAAACGCACACACACACACACACACACACACACATACACACAGCGAGGAGTGCAGTCATCTAAAAATTCAGTCATCACAGTAAGATACGAGCTTTACTCCCCCTCCTCACCCCATTGGGCGTGGTTTCGGTGCCTTCAGCCGACACGCCCCCACAGTCTGAGGGCAGAGAATGCTGCTGATTTTTCCACGATTTTGAAACCTAATTTTATCTACTTAGTGATATTTTTTTAAACATTAAAGTTCGGCTCAGTGGTTAAGAACATGTTTTTCTGTGGTTTGACAAACTCAGAACACGGGCTGGATTTCCCTTTACAGGCACTTTAACGGTTAAGTAGGCCGGACAGCTGCCGAGCCTTTGTACCTTGAGCGTTTGGAGCTCCGTCTCCTGGCTGTCTCGCAGAGTCTCCATGACTTTATACTTCTGCTCCAGGTTGACGAGTTCCTTTCGGAGAGTGGCGTTATCGCTGCTAACCCTCTCAAACTCGTCCCGGAACCCTGAAAGACTCTGCAGCTCCGCTTCGTACTCGCTAACAAGCACAAAGAGAAACATATTGGATGGCCTCAAAAGAACAAAACGCTTTAAACAGGTAAAAAGTTCTCAACTGGGCGTGTTTCATCTTTAAACTCTCGTTTAAAAAAAAAATTCCGAGTTATATCTTAACGGTCGTATCAAACTGGGATCATTCAGTCGTCGTCGTACCTGATCTGGATCCCCTGCCTCTCAAGCTGCTTCTCCATTTTAGTCACTTTCTGCTGGTTTTGGGCATTGGAGCCTCTCAGCACCTCGTTCTCCTGGTTGGCCGATTTGACTTTGGCCTGGTAGTTGTGGATCTTCTCCTCCATGTCGCTGACTTTGCCCTTCAGGTCCCACGGAGCTCGCCGGCCACCTGCTCGCATCACAAACAGCCATTCTGACAAGAGCCGCGACACGTGCACTCCCCAAAGCTTCCTTCTCTGGCACGTTACACAACAAACCATTTCACCGTTTCCAGCTTCAACCTGACAAACGTGTCATTTCTCACAAACGCTAACACACGCATTATATTTGTTAGTGCACCATGTACCACTGGTGCTGCTAATGACAACAAGATCTGGATTTCAAACCTGTTTTTGTGCCAGTTGAGCTTTGCTTCATGCCTACTCCTTTTGGTGCAACTGCAGCTACAGACTGTTTCAGGGCGCCTGGTGGAACAAGAACCCGCTTATGAGCCATGCGTTACAAAATAACACAATAAAAGAAACACTTGTGTCATACTAGCTCATGGATATGAGAGACGAGACACTGGTGACTTGTTATGCTACAAATTAGCTAACATTGTTTCATTCTGGTTTCAAAGATGTGTGATTTGATGACCAGAATGAAAACCAGCGAGATCCTCAAAGGATGCCGAGGACCAGGAAAAGTCAAAACTACAAAACGCTGTAAATATTCCTCATATGCAGCAGCTTTTAGAAGACGGTGATTCTCATAAATGCTCTGAGAAAGGGTTTACCTAGTTAACAGTGTAAAAAGTAACCAGTGGCGTATGTTCCCAGCGGTCAGCTGGTCTTACCTCTGGAAGGACCAACAGCCACTGTGGCAGCTCCTCCAACTCGGACCGGTTTAGCTGCACAAAGGACAAAGAGCGACAGAAATAAATGAGACATTCCGTTCACAGAACACCAGAGGACTAATGTGGAGAAATGGGAGCCGAGTACTAGTTTGATTACACGTAGCAATGACTAGTCCAAAAAGCTTTACCTTAAACGCTTTCATAAGTGTCACTTTGATTTATGCCAACATGCCAGACCAGATTTTAAAGTGCTGTTTTATTGGGGTACAACACTCTATATGGTCCCATATATAATCACTCAGGACCCTCCGGCTCTGCTGTGATCAATCTGACAATACAAAGTCAGAACACACTTCACCTATCGACACACCCAGGCGCTAACCGGAGGTCAAGGGTGGAAGGAGAAAGGAAACACATCGCCGTTCTGTGTCGTCTTCTAGTTGTTGGACGCATAAAAGCACAAAAGGAAGGAAGAGAACCTTCTGGTTTTTATTTCCCAGTCAAACGCTCGTTTTCGCAGAAACAGTCGCAGGTCAAAGTGTTTTCTGCTTGGACTCGTTGCACTTCAGTTGGACCGAGTTCTGTAGACACAGTCGTGTTCATTCAACAGAAATTAAAATTAAAGTTTAAAGAAAAAAAGGTGAATTTTCCGATCAATAACAAAAACCACCGCACCCAGAACTCGCACTCACGTTCCACCTATGAGCTGCTTCCAGTCGACCTTTTCTAGTTCCGCCCGAGTTGGGTTAGGGTTCCAAACTGTGGAACGACCCTCCGAAGACTTTAGGGAGATAAGCTAAGCAAATTTAAAATCATCCATTTCATTTAGGATTTCTTTAGGCTTTTATTATTTTTATTTGATTGAAAATGATTTAATACTTGGATTTACTGTTTGTTTTATTTATTTTCTTAATCTCTTTTTAAATGTTTTCATCCTATAGTCAGAGGCTACTTCCAGGTCAGAGACCTGAAGACATTTATCTTTATTTTTCATGCGACTTTAAATTTGGAAAGTGTTTCAATCTTTGACCTAAATGTTTTTATGACTTATTTCCCTGTAAAACACTTTGGGCTGCATTTCTTGCATGAAAGCTGCTGAACAAATAAAGTTAATTATTATTTATTACAATGATATATTACACAATGAAAGAGTGGAGAAACTGCCCCTAGAACAAAGTGTAACGTAAAAAAATTAACGCTTTTTTTTTTGGTACAATGACCTGAAAGAAAACTCAGCTGTATTTTATGTGTTGACACAGAAACTCTGAAAATGTAATTAAAGCGAGTCACTTACCTGTAGGCGCCCTTGTTGCTGCGACAGGAGGTCGCCTGCCGACATTGATTGTAGCTGCGGCCTGCGGTTTGACGGGCTCCGCATCATTTCGAGCCTTCTTCTGCAGACACAAAACACTGACCGTTGAAAACTGATAGCAATTATTCAACTTATCGGATATTGATAAAATAAACAAACACGTCGTTATCGAGCAGCCTTGAAGGTTGCAGAGATCTGAGCACAAACCTATTCCAAACACATGCTCATTTAGTCGTTTGTGAGCAGAAGAAAGAGATAAAGAAGCTGATTTAATGAAATCTGCAGATGACTTTTAAAGACCTGAGCAGGCTGTAAGTCTTGACTGTTCTCGGAGCTGCTGCTGCTGCTGCTTGTTAGGACCCTTTTGTTGGACATGACCGGCAAACGAGACATGATCTGTGGAGACATCAAGTCACAAACAAATCAGGATCCCATAGAAAAACCAGAGGGTACTCAGAGAGTGCAGACCTCAGCCAAACACATCAGATTATCTCAAAAAACCAATACCGTATTCGACCGTTTAAGCACACTGTGCAAAAAAAGGTTTTTATTGAACATAGGGTGTCCCCAAAAATCACACTAAGTGCACACTGTGGGCTTAACGGCCCGTGGCGGGCCTCGCTTCGACACATGTATTGAAACAAAGCCTCATGCGCGCAATGGATTCTGGGATATTTATGATGTCGACTCAGCAATGGCAAGAGCTACGTTTGAATTTTTATTCCTTTAATCGGGGATTCCACGTTTACAAAGACGTTTGGACACCCAAACATGACAAACTGTTGTCTTGCATTTTTTTTAAAAAGACACGTTTTCTGGGATTTGCGTGCGAGTCTCTCTTTGACGCACGAAGCTTTGCTTCATGCACGCAATGAAACCTGGGAGAGAAATAGCAAGCAGCAAATTTGAATTTCATTCATTTGGGGATTCCACATTCACAAAGACATCTGGACACCCAAAGATGATGAATTATTATTTTGCATTTTACAACGACGCTTTTTTTCCTCTGGGATCTTGGCGGGACTCGTTTCGACACCGAAATTGAAGCAAAGCTTCATACGCACAATGGCTCCTGGGAGATTTACGACGTCGACTCAAGCTGAGGAACCCTCCCGTCTTCTGAAACTGAAGTAAAACAGCAGCAAAAGGTCGGTTTCTGTCCGTTAGGGTTATTTTTTGGTGCCAACTATTGCTGGGAATGGCGCGAATCCAGGCAATCCGGGTGGCGTGTTTTGGACCCCCTGCCCCCCCATAAAGACCCCATGTGCGCCAATTAGTCTGTGCGCTTAAACGGTCGAATACGGCAGGGGTGAATCAACAAACTATGAAACTGTAAAACTGCAGTATTTTACATGTACTAAGCTGTGTACCATTAAAAAACCTGTGAGGTCTCTGACACGGACTCTGGATTATTGTCATGCTCAGATTTTTAATGCAATTATACAAAACGCAACGTAACAACTTCAGCCAGAATGTTCAGGATGTGACAACTGTAGATCCTCAAGCCTTTAATTTTTGTGTACCTAAGCGTTTTGTTCTATACCCGTGCGGGGAAACCTGACAGGAATGTACCGTGATCTGAACCGTATGGTGACCTTCAAACCATGATCCCTGCAGAACCACGAGGGAGGTGCATGTTACACCCCTGCAGACTTCAGTGAAACTTTATGGAGGCGAGGACCTCGGGTCTGGGATGAGGTGATCAGACTTTCAGGGGGAAATCTGCCTTTATGGACACAAGAAGACCCACCCGTCCACAAAGTCCCACTGAAATAAGGTAACACTGTTTGCTGGATCCCCCTGACAAACAAACATAACGAACATCTGGATTTAATCCGAAGAAATGCTTTTGTTTCTTTTTCCATGTCATGGATTTCGAACATGTAATTTGTAATATTTCATTTGTTTTACCTTTTTCTATTATTATTATGTCTTTGTTATATTTAAGAATTCATTCATTGATACTGTAATGTGGCTTAGTCATTTTAGTACCAGGAGCACTTAAGTAATCTCTATGGGGTTTTAAATGAGACATTATGATGATAATAGGATCAGATCCGTGTTTCCAAACATCCTTTTAAAGATAAAATGACTTTAGCCTCTTTTGTCAGACGAGGCTAACATCTGTGCTGACCTCTATAAATATTCACTACTAAATTTTCTTACATGTTAACCAAGAGTAATCACGCCAACCTTGCGATCAACACTTTGAAACAATATTTACAGAGTCAACAAATATCAGTTAGGGTTGTTTTGTTTTTTTACGATCTAAAATGCAGCCAATGCTAGCTCCTGCTAGCTTTGACGCTAAAGTGATTAGTCATAATAGTAAAAGTACACGGTGATACCAGAGCTCGTGTTCTGTATTCCCTCTGAGAATATTAAAATAAATATCCCCGTCAACTGGAGAGAAGGGGAGGAGAAAAAAAAAACTCACCTTTTAATAAACTGAGGTCTTAACTTTATAATGTTACTGTGCGCTCCACCGTCTTCTGCCGTTTGAATTTTAAATCTAACTGTTTTGGTCGGCGCTTCGAAAGAGCTGCTGCCATTGGTTGACTCGCACTAAACCCCACCCCTCCACCCCCAAACCATGTTTATGTGTGCTCGCTGCGCTGTACGGAACGTGCCGTGCGGGTGGCGTCTACAAGTTGGGGAGCTCGTTTGGCTTGAAGGTGGGGTTAAACTCGACAAACAGGATCCGAGCAAAAGGAGTCCAGGAGGCGACTGACTGCGGACCTGTTTGCTCGGTACGCAAACTAAAGTCCAGCAGAGCTCCAGACACGACAGGCGGCAGCGGCAGATATGTCTGTCCCACATTTTTTGAACCAATAATCACGTGACGATGAGTCATGAGGACCCCGCCCCTCCCCGACCAGGACAGTAAGCACTTACGATGTCCGCCACTAGATGGCAGCATAGGAACGACATGGTTGTCAATGGCAATTAATTAGTCAATATTTCATTACTTTGACCAAATTCTAATCAGGACATTTTCATATTAAAATTCACCATCATGCAAAATTGGAAGTTCCTTTGGATATTTATTTATTGTTTTTACACATTTTTACATTTTGTGGTTCTCAGAATATTTGTAGATGTGCGAGCCTTTGCTTCAGGAACAGTGTTAATTAAAGAGAACTGCTCATTTCTCTTTCTGAAGTCCAGTACACAAATAAAACCATGTCAGGCAGATTTAGAAACATTTTTTTAAAATTCTAGAATGGGCTTTGATTGCAGGAGTTAACTAGTAAGCACACACCTACAGACACCAGAGGTCAGTTAACCCATGCACAGATGTTCATTTATTTATTTAATGAAGCCCTCAGCACTCATCACGTGACGGAGGACACACAGTTTGACAGGTGCACAGTAAGTAAGGTCACACATACAAGACCAGAAAGGCATTTACACAGCTCGAATCCCCTGACATCACTTCTAAGTGTCACTGCCACAGCAACAAAGTGAGTGACGATGATCTCTAAAACATCATGAAGAGCCTCGGAGGTGCAAACTTCCTGACTGGCTTTGCAGACGTCGGTGCTGAATTTCCTGCAGACAGAGAGCGTAAAGATGTGCAGCGTGAAGCAGACACATCAACCTGCCTCTGAAAGGACTGAAATCACCGGAGCAGCTCAGATCAGCTGGGAGGAGAAAATCTTAAGACAAAACCTGCCAGAGGAACTGAAAACTTTCTATTAAACACTCGAAAGAAAGGCAGGGAAAAAAAAGAGTTCATTAAATAAAAGTTGTAAATATTTGTTCCTGTCTGAGGTGACTGAAAGCTTCTTTAATTCTGCAGCTTGTCAGACGTTCTTGACCCGCAGCAGGACCACGATCTGAGCTGCGGGTCAACCAGAACATTACTACATCAGTTCCAAACATCATCTACCACAGAATAAAATGTCAGACGTAAAACAAATTAACTCCTCCTCTTCAATGCAACTATCAAAAGAGTGGTTATTCAAAATGTTGACGATTGCACCGCCACCAGCTCCTTTTTCCAACTTCACGTGATGTCATTGACGTCAGAGGTCTGATGCATTCGTTAGTCCCAGGAGAGCAGACGTCTATGCAGGAAAACCGTGCTTCAGTATCTCATCTCAATGTATTTTAAACAATGACCTCTGATTTGACCTTTGACCCTGACACGACCTGTACGGCGAGAGGAGAGCCCACTGCGTCTAACCACCAAGTTTAATTGAAATTGCGTTTGTTTGTTTTTTGGCATTTTGAAGATATCGCTGCAGACAGACAAAGAGGCGTGGCTGTTACAAAAGCAACACTCAACCCAGCAGTGCACATGTTCCACGCAACACAGGGACTGGTCATCTTCTGGAAGTGGACCCAGACCATATCGGAATTCCAATACTGTGCCAGACTTCCATAAGTGAGCAAAGCCGTTGTGCGGTCCTGGAATTATTCAAGACTTTTTGTGGCTTTCAGAGAAATTGAGTTTTAGACAAACTGATGTGCAAGGTCGTCTTAGAGCCTTGTTCCAAAAATGTGCAGTGCCCTTCTGGAAGTTGCCCCTTCCCAAAGGTCCCCGATTTGGTCCACCTTCCGGTATTACGTGGAACATATGCAGCTGAGATTAGCAACACAAGGTGTCCTGGTTTGGACACCAACAAAGACTTTGTGTGTCCTTCAATCAACGTTTCTCGTCCATATCAGGCCGAGCTCGCGTGTCAAGAACACCTCGGAGCGTTTTCATCATCAACTGTTTGACCAACTTTATTCTCCTCAATGGAAGAAACAGTCTGTTCAGATGAGCAAGAACTGTGCACACAGTATGCGAGAGTGTAAGAGGGCGTTAATAACTGTCATGAGCATCAGTAATAACAT
This sequence comes from Chatrabus melanurus, assembly GCA_900302635.1. Classification (NCBI taxonomy): domain Eukaryota; kingdom Metazoa; phylum Chordata; class Actinopteri; order Batrachoidiformes; family Batrachoididae; genus Chatrabus; species Chatrabus melanurus. Next base: position 15,587 of record OMMV01091098.1, read on the forward strand.
TAACAAGAATATTGAGAATGTGTTATTTTTTTTTCATAAAAAAAGACAAGAAATACAAGGAAGGAGAGTATACGTTAAAAGAGAAACCAGCCGGTTTCCCCCCCCCCCCCCC
>OMMV01091838.1:7243-18573 GCA_900302635.1 Chatrabus melanurus
ATTGTTACATCTAAATCAGTTGAACTTTGTATGAGTTGCAGCACATTTATATGGTCTCCCATTTTTAAGGGTCAGAATAGAATTGGATACTTGGAGTGTCAGCTGTTTCATGACCAGGTGTGTTTTTTCATCATTACTTTATTGACAAATCAGCAGACAAAAGGTCTAGAGTTGATTTTGAGTATAGCATTTGTGTTTGGAATGCAGTCCTGTTAACTGTCACTACAGTGTCCAAAGAGCTGTCATGCCAGCTAAAACAAACCCATCAGAGAGATGACAAAAACAATAAATCTGGCCAAATAATCACCAAAATGCCCAGAAGACCACAGAATAAAGTGTCAGGTCAGGGAACATGTGCTAGTACTGCACATCGCCACATCCACAACACTAAAGAACTGCCCTGGGCCCCAGGAAGACAACCTGTTCATCCCCACCTCCTGAAAGTAGCCATCTATCTGTCGCAGGCAGGTGACATATGGACATCTCCTTAGCTTTTTCCAGTTGCTAGGGTCCTCTGTAATGGAGCATGCACAGTGAAGCGCGCCGCATGGCCATTATGTCGTACCTGACATTCCCTCATGATGCAACTAGTACTCCTCACTCAGCTTCTTAAGTACTGCAATCAGGGTATCCATTGATTGCACAAAGATCACAGCATCATCTGCAAAGTCAAGGTCAGTTGCTGGACTTTACAACTCCAGTACCCAGTTCATGCAAGCATTGAAGAGAGCAGGAACCAGAACAGATACTTAACGAATACCAGAATTCACTGGAAAGAAGTAAGAGACTGCTCCACTCTGCACACCACCTGTGTATATTTGGCCAATGATGTCCAGATACTTATTGAGGATCCAGCAAATTTTCAGGATGTCCCACAGAGCATCCAATGAGTACTTGCAGAGCTAGGATGTGGTTGATGGATGACTTCTTCAACGTGAAGCCAAACTGCTCCAGTCACTGAACGGGAAGGTAACTGGGACTGAGTCCTGATAAGAATGGCCCTTACTAGTACCTTGCCTGACAGTGTAATACCCTTGTTGTTCTTGCAATCCAGTTGATTCCCCTTTCCTTTCCAGAGAGGGACAACAAGTCCTTTCTTCCCATCTTTTGGGATGATATCTGTTTCCCAAATGGAAACAAACATTGCTTGCAATGCCAGGAGAACAGTACCTCCACTTGCCTGGAAGCATTCAGCCTCAATATCAATGTTCTATGCCCTCAACTATTTCGCCATAATAAGTATGGTGGAGGGCAGCATGGTGGCTTAGTGGTTAGCACTGTTGCCTCACAGCGAGAAGATCCCAGGTTCGCTTCTGACCTGGTCCTTTCTGTGCGGAGTTGGCCTGTTGTTCTCCCCGTGTTTGTGTGGGTTCCCTTCAGATGCTCTGGCTTCTTCCCACTTCCAAAGACGTGCAGGTTAGGTGAATTGGTGACTCTAAATTGACCGTCGGTGTGAATGTGTTTGTCTGTCTATATATGCCGGCCCTGCGATAGACTGGCAGCCTGTCTAGGGTGTACCCCACCTCTCGCCCAACGACTGCTGGGATAGGCTAGATTTGTACCAGAATGATGGGAAGAAAAGTGAATGGAGAAAGCAAGGAACTCCTCATGATTCGAAGTATATCACTTCATCTGTGTGTTGGAGGCAGTGTTATGGCGTTGTGGCAGCTTGGACAACTTGAGCTCAAGTTGTAGAGTTGGTTGTCCATTAATGGAAAGGATGGTGGTTTGATCACTAACTACCCCAAATTGCTCCCAAGCAAATTGCAATTTATACAAAATAAAAAATACAATGGAGACAGGTTAGCAGGGTGGCGCAGTGATTAGCACTCTTGCCTCACAGCAAGAACGTCATGGGTTGAAGCACACCCATGCCCATTCTACTTGTACATCTGGATTTGCGTCAGGAAGTGTGTCATTTGGATCCATTGCACATCTGCTGTTTTGACCCTGAGTGTATAGGAGCAGCCAAAAGAGGATCAAGCATCAGGAAGGGCATCTGTCTCTAAAAACCTCAGACAAAACCATAAAGCACACTGAGTCCACATTGAAGTGGGACAAGATGTAGCGTTCTGAATTAGAATTCTGAAGTGTTGTGGAACTACTATGTGTTCAAATACTTCAAACCTTGTTCACATTACAGGTGGACAATGACTTGAAACATAGTACTTCACAAAAGTAGCCCAAGATTGTTTTTAAGGCAAAAAAGGTTAAATGTTCTGCAATAGCCAACCTCAGCAATTTGTACAACATTTCACTTGAACTGAAGACAAAACACACCAAAAACAAGCAGAAATTGAAGACAGCTGCAGTGGAATCCTGGAAAAGCATCACCAGGGAAGAAACTCAGTGTCTCATGATGTCTATGGGTTCCAGACTTCAGGCAGTCATTGACTGCAAAGGATTTGAAGCCAAGTATTAAAAAAGATGGCAGATCGGTCTTTTCTTATGAGTCTCTCTCCTATTATTCACATATTGATGTTTGCATTACCTCTATTCTATTTCAACTCTTGATGTTCTGTTTCTCTGTAACTGTGGAAGTACTGCATGTCTGTTCTTGGAGTTCCTCTCATCTGATAGGATCCAACAACAGAAATGTTGTACAGTATGTTGCAGTTCATTTAAAGCACACTGACAAATTCTTTGATTTTAGGCTGTATAATAATGTTAAATGAAATGGTATTTGGTTTGTCTATCTTGATTGGAGGGAAACAATGGATTGCCCAAATATTAAAAAGCCCTTTCACAAGTACGTATTTAAGTGTGTAAAATGCATTCTGAAATTTATTGAATTTACCATCACCAACCAACATTGGAGGGCAGAGATGATGTAATTCACTTTGTTTGCAAATTGTCCCAAAAAGTAATGGACAAATTTGTGTAGAGAAGCCCATTGAGTTGGAGATCAGTGAATGAAACTTTACCTTGCATTGCTTTTAGTTCGATCTAGTCATCAAAACATCTGAATTTTTCCTGGAATTTTAGAATTATGTTTATACTGAGTTCAGCACAGTTAATTCTTTTTACTGAATCCAGAAGCTAAAGGGGGAAAGAGAGAATTTGGCTTCACTTTAGCTTAGTTTTGTTGTTTACATTTATATACAACCTGAACACATCTAGCCATGGATCCACATCTGGTACAGTGAAATACACATTCTGATAGGTGCAATATTAATTCATTTGTTGCATTATGGCAAACTGGGATACAAACATACAACAATATTGCAAGTCCAAGTGCAAAATTCAAGGATTGCATGGCCTTCCTCCATCTAGTTATAGTAGTTTTGACATGTTTTTGTATGACAAGTTGCCACAAATGATTCACCTGTAATTCCATTGGTTGGAGTTATACTGCTTGTAACCGTCTGGGGAAGAGGAGCTGAAGGGGCTCCCTTTGGCAACAGACATGTACCCTCCACCTGGTGATATGGGTCCTGTTGCTTCCCCCCGTGCCATGGAGGGCTGAACTGGTCCAGGATATCGAATATAGCCTCGTTTGGCTGCTGCCTGGTAACCGGTGTAACCCATTTGACTCTGTCCAATAGGGGTAGCCTTGCCACTACTCTGTCCAAACCCATATGGGAAGCTGCAGTCTGAGGGTCTCTGTGGTACTGTGCCAACTCCTGCAAGAGAAGGGGAGTTGTAGCTAGAAGAGTAGTGGCTATAGGAGTTTGGATTGGTGGAGCTAGGTGAGTGAGAGAGAGATGGTGGAGTAGATTTATGATAAACAGATGTGGTGGGGGACGTTTGAGCCAGGCTGCTATAGCTGTATGGAGGTCTGGCTGAGGAGCATTGCATCAAAGCTTGACCCTCTATTCCAGTACTTGCACCCTTGTTGCTCCACTTGGGAAATGTAGGGGTCCAGCTGTGGCCAGTAGCTGTGTTGTTTGATTCATACCCAGTGGTAGATGATGCTTTGTTGGGGTCTGTCTGTGAGGAGGACATGTCCAAAAGGTCTGAAGAATCATCAGAGTCCAGCAGTGATCGGAAATATCCAGCAAATAGGCCCTGTGAATCTTCCCCAGCTGGTCCAGCCCCTTTGCTTCCTCCTGGACTGCTGTAAGAACTCCCCCTTCCAACCTCACAGGAAGAAAAGCTTCCCTTTGGAAACCCACAGAACTGGTATCCAACCAAACCTTTCTCCCTATCCACAATGCCTTCTTCCCCCCAACCACCTGCCCCATTAGCCCAATCCTGCCCCGCAGATATGCCCCTCTCCCCTTTAAGTGCACCATTTTTTCTCGTACGCTTCTTCCTGATTTTCTCTCCCCCAGGGCCAGTCCCTACAATACCACCTCCCCTGCCAACCCCACCTCCCCCGAGACCCTTTCCTCTTTTCCTGGGTAATCCATGCTCAGACATTGAGCTGGGTTTCTGCTTCCTGCCAATGGATTCAAAGAAGTCAATAAAAGTACTCTTACTACGCTCACCACCCCCAATTCTACCTGCTGCCCCTCCACCTCGTCCAATGCCTCCTCCTCTGCCACCTCGGCGTCTAAATCCAGTGAGCCGATGCAGCAGAGTGGATATTTCAGGGTTTTCCAAGGGGGTATGAAAGCTCTCTGGCTCACTGGGCGTCCAGCAGCGAGGAGGTGAGCAGCGGCCAGTAGCAGGTGGCTGTTGGTTTAAAAAGGCCAGTTTGGACAAAACGTCTCCATACTCTGTTTTCACATCATTAGTATCATTAACATAGGATGGATAAGGTAATGGAAGTTTAGTCCGCCTCCGCCTCCGGGGCTTCTTGGGTTGATCTCCATTACCACTGACATTCCCAGGATTTGGAGTCTCTGCTGGTATTCCTGGTATAGCCTGTTTAGGCGGCCGTCCACGCCTGCGTTTTAGTATTACAGGCAGCTCTCCAGGAGGAAACATGACCATGACACTCTTCCCGTTATTCTTCATACGGAGAAGTGCTGTTGGCTCTCGGGCTGTCTCTGAACCCTCCAGACCTCCATCACTTCCTTTCTCTGTCCCAGTTACAGTTTCCAAATTGGAAATCTTGTAACTTTTCTGCCGGCGGCTAAGGTTGATGGGAATGCGAGCAACTTTGACGACAATCTTCCTCACCTAGAGAGAAGATGTCACCAAAAGTAAAGAATTACAAATTGCCCAATGATTTATGTCATATTCTATATAAATGTGTATGTTTTATAGCAATGGTGAACTACAACAATATCTAAATTTACAAATGAACTTACTCCATAAAAGCGGCCACGTCTCCCATTATTGGGAGGAGGCACCTCCACCCCTTCAACAGGTTCCTTCTTTACAGTTAGCGGAAGTGTGGGGATGGGGGGCGTACTGGTAAATGGGAAAGGAGGGGTACTATGATGAAGAACTGACTGGGCTGATTGCCGGTATTTTAAGACACTTTTAGGACCAAGTCTTTGAACAGATTTTGGTGAGGGTCTAATCCTGGATTTAGGTCCAGGTTTATGTCCAAGTCTGGGGCCAGGTTTAGGTATAGCTTTAGGAATAAGTTTGGGTACAGTTAGTGCTAACGTGATGGCTGTAGGTACGGGTGCTGCAGGGAGAACAGTTTCCACGGATGAATGCTCCTCTTTCTCAACTACCATAACCTTCTCCTCTTTAACCCTCCAGATGTCCTCCTCTATTGCCTCATTTTCGTCCTCTCCTCCCCTCTCCCTTTCTGCTATTTTCTCCTCATCCTCTATACATCGACGGAGGCGGGAGGATTTGCGCAGGTGACAGGGGAATCGGGGACGTCCAGAGCTGCGGAGTGCATACTTCTTCTCTGCCTCTATGGGAAGAGGAGAGGATCCTGGGTTTGGGTTTGGAATAATAGGAACTGAAAAAAAGGTTGCAGGCATTTCTGTCTCTGCAGTGAGAACTGGAGCTGCCAGCTGATTGGTGGATCCATGATGATTGCCAAGTGCCAGAGGCAGGGGTTGAGGTGGGGCGGTGTGTGCGTTCTCTGGTGCAAGAGTTCTTGGCTGTTCTGTGCCAACAGAGCCCGTATGTCTGTTGACATCCATGTGTGAACAGTTTTCTATGTGTGCATGTGAAACAGCCTGTGCATGCACATCTGCGTCGATGTGCATTTGCATGTTTCTGAGTGTCTCTAAAAATGTCTGTGTTTTCGGAGGAGTATAAGCTTCTGTCTGCTGCTGCCTGCATGTGATGTGCCCCAGCCTTCTCTCTAGATGGAGGCTGTTGACCAGGGCAGAAGAAGAGGAGGTCACCGTAAGCGGTCCATTAGTGGAAGGATCCTGCGGTCCCTCCTGGAGCCCAGGTTCCTTGGTCCAAAGCTCAGCCCCTTCCAGCCCCTTCAGTTCCTGCAAAGACCCTTTTTCCTCTGACTGAGTCCCACTGCAACCCACTAAATCCCCACTTCGGTTGAAATGTAGCTTATTTGTGAAGTCACTCATTCAGTGATTGGTTATACTTCAGGGAAAAAAAGAGGCACAACTTCTGCTGAGTGGAAGTGATGGTTTCGTAGCTGTGTTCCTGTTGTAGCTGCTTAGTAGGAAGAGTCGCAGACCTGAGGACAGAAATAAATAAAATATAAAAAAAATACTGGATAGGAAATTCACAAACAAATTTCATTGTAGCAGGTGAAACATACAGTACCTATCTACAACTCCAAAGCAGAAAAACTTGGGACAGTATGGGCAATACAAAATTTTTTTAAAAACCCACAGTGATTCTTACATTTACTTTGACTTCTATTTCATTGCAGACAGTATGAACCCAAGATATTTCATGTGTTGTGTGGTCAACTTAATTTCATTTGTTAATATTTCAGGACTGCAACACATTCCAAAAAAAGTTGATACACGGGCAAGTTAAGGCTAGTAATGAGGTAAAAAAAAAGTTTTTTTCAAACAGGTGATGTCAACAGGTGATTGTAATCATGATTTGGTACAAAAGCAGTATCGACAAAAGGCTCAGTCTTTGAGGAGCAAAGATGGGCAGAGGATTTCCAGTGTGTCAACAAATGTGTGAGAAATTTCTTGAAATGTTTAAAAACAATGTGCCTCAAAGAAAGATTGGAAGGGATTTGCATATTTCTCCCTCTGCAGTGCATAATATCATTAAACGATTCAAGGAATCTGGAGGAATTTCAGTGCGTAAAGAGCAAGGGTGCAAGCCTAAGCTAAACACCTATGATCTCCGATCCCTCAGACGGCACTACATCAAGAACCGTCATTCATCAATAGCTGATATAGCCACATGGGCAAAGAATTACTTTGGGAAACTTTTGTCAAGCACTACAATACGGAGTTACATTCACAAATGCCATTTAAAACCTTACTGCGCAAAAAAGAAGCTTTATGTTAACCTTATCCAGGAATGACGTCAACTTCTCTGGGCTCGTAGACATCTGGGCTGGACCATCAGTCAATGGAAACATGTATTGTGGTCAGACGAATCAGTATTCCAGATCTTTTTGGACGAAATGGACATTGTGTGCTCTGGACCAAAGATGAAAAGGAACATCCAGACTGTTATCAGGAACAAGTCCAAAAGCCAGGGTCTACCATGGTATGGGGTTGTGTCAGTCCCCTTGGCAAAGGTAAACTAAATTTCTGTGATGGCAGCATTTATGCAGAAAAGTACATTGAGATTTTAGAGCAACATATGCTGCCTTCAAGATGACATCATTTCCACGGACGTCCATGCATTTTTCAACAAGACAATGCAAAACCACATTCTGCACACATTACAAAGGCATGGCTGCGGAAGAAGAGGGTGCAGATACTGGACTGGCCTGCCTGCAGTCCTGACCTGTCCCTAACAGAGAATGTGTACAGAATTTTGAAATGATAAATGCAACAACGACGACCCCATGCTGTTGCACACCTTAAGACATGTTTGCAGGAAGAATAGGACAAAATAACACCTGAAACGCTTCATCGCTGGGTATGCTCAATGCCAAAATGTCTTTTAAGTGTTGTGAGAAGGAATGGCAACATTACAAAGTGGTAAATGCTTTCATGTTCCAACTTTTTTTGAAATGTGTTGCAGGCCTGAAATGTAGGAATGCGTGTATAAATGAAATGATGTTGACCACACAAAACATGAAATATCTTGGGTTCATACTGTCTGCAATGAGATAGAAGTCAAGGTAAATGTAAGAATCACTACAGGTTTTTTTCCCCCCCATTATCCATACTGTCCCAGCTTTTTTGATTTGGGGTTGTACATGTACAGTACTGTGCAAATTTCTTTTTAAACACCCTAGAATTTTGATTAGCTTTTCATCATCAGGACATCAACAGTATATCAAATTTGAAATTTTATTCCTTGTCCAACAAAAATCAAATTAGAGATTTTTGTTGTCTATTTCTTTAAAGAAACTAATTAATTATGTAGTTACAAATTTAATGTAATTAATTAATTTTTTGTAGGAGTACTGTCCAGTACATGGCAGCATAAAGACAGTTACCATTTGGCATACATTAATAAAATAATTGTAAAAACCTGATTAAATACAACTTGTTTCCCTTATTTTTTTCACAAAAAAATTAAGTAATTTTAAAGGTGAAAATTGGTCACACATTTTACTTATTAATATGTATTTATAAATATCTAGCAGCTTTAAATTGTTTTAAATGTTTTAGTACATTAAAATCTGATAATTATTTATAAAATATATAAATAAGTAAAATGTATAACCACTTTTCACTTTTCATTGTTTTAAATATTTTTGCACATTAAAAATTGCTAAATTTCACATGAAAATAACTTAGATTTATGAGTGAATTGAATGTTCTGTCAAACAATGACTACATTGCATCTGTGTTATAACTGTCACCCATTCGATCATTCATCTATTCATCCATTCATAGACTTATTCTGTGCTGCACTCACTTCTAAAGTGTACCACCTACACAGTTTCCTTGCATTATTAGATTGTCTGTACTATTCATGCACTGCTCAAATTGTTGCTTTTACCGAGTGATTGTGGCGAAGATTCAGATTTTGATTCTAAGTTGAGCCTCACTCTGTCTGCCTGACTGGCTCTGTTCTGCAGGCGATCATTGGATCATCAATACTGCAGTGGAGAGCTCACATACTTCTCTTTATCTTCTCTGCTCCTGCCTTTTGCCCATGGTTGCTGCAGAAAGACACCGACAGACAGGCAGGGGAAGGGACAGAGACTTGACGAAGGATGGGGAAATGGTGGGTGAAAGAGGGTAGAACAGAAAGAAAGAGAGAATAAGAGATTAGTTCATGATGTCACAGCATGAATCAGCCAGACTACAATCAGTATTTTAGTGAGGACTGCACCACAACCCATCAGTTCCAATTATTTTTTATGACTATTTTTTTAATCTATTTGTACTTATTGCTGCATTTTGATGGCGCTTAAACCACACCATGTAGCTCTCCCACAACAACAGATTGTAAACTAATGCCACTGCGTAGTACACACAAAGGCACACTGATGATAACACAGTGATGAACAGTCTCACAGAACTGCGTGTTTACCACATTTTTCAGTCTCACTATATTTCAGCAAGTAAATGCAAATTATGCAAAACAGGAAAAATTATTTTAAAAACAATTAATCGGTTTAATGGTGAAAGTGACACACGCGCACACACTGCATATCACTTATTCCCAATTCCATTCAAATGCATTACAAAGGACCAGACTTCGATGGTGCAACCAGAATGATAATGTGTGAATAACTGCAGCCACCAGGGGGAAGCAGAGAGGTGATGAACAGAGAAGAGGATGGAGAAATGAAGGTGACTGAAAGACTGGAATGATGGAGGGATTACAAAAAAGAATAGCAGAGAAATGGAAGGAGAGACAGCCTGATGTCTTATGCAAATAGGTCCGTGCGTAAACGGGAGTAGCACATGACTGTCGCATGCACACATTCAAACACAAAGAGTTGCACGCCTGCCACGCATGCATGAGCACGCCCGACTCCAACACTGAACTGCATAAGTTATATACAACACAATCCTGTCCATCGTCAGCTCCCTGCCTTTGTCAACATATGGCTCTGATTAGGAGAGAAGGAAAGAGAGGGAGAAAGGGAGAGAAGGAGCAGTGAAATGAGTGAAAAAGTACAAGAGAGAGAAGTGCATCGGTCTAAAAGAAATGACTGGGATGGGTAACAAATGGTAAGCTGAGGCAGAGGCAGACAGTTTTACTGTAAGACAGGTCTGGGAAGTTGAAGCAGGAGAACAGGGAGAGGAGGAGAAAGAGGGGTGAGAGAGTTTGGCTGTAGCAGAGTTTGGACCAGAGCAACCTTTAACATTCTGCTGCCAGCTGGGACAAACAAACATGTAATTGAGCACAACACATACATACACAAACACACACACACACACACACACACACACACACACACACACACACACAACCTATACACACATTAAACCCCTCAACCTGTCCTACCCATGCCCAGCTTGCACGCCACCCACCAACACCTCCTCTCTCGTTTCTCTTCTCCTCACTTCCTGTCTCCTCTAATTAACAGCATTCATTAATTAAGACTCCATCTGACCGGTACGTGTGGGAAGGAGAACACATGCTTTAATTAAACATTGCTGCTCACGTGCTTACACATACTGTACGTGCACGTGCACTGTCACTCAGCCGTACGTGCACACACAAAGCGACACATGCAAATATGCCCCAACAGCTTCATCCTCCCACACACTAGCACGTCGATTTGCACACAAAGACACATCATACATGCACAAGCACATGCAACACAAAAAAAAGACACACATGCAAATATCCTTCTACTCTTCTCTGCGGGGGGGGGGCTTTCTAACAGTCTTAGAAACTAGCCAATCTAAAGATCAAACTGTTTAAGGTTCCATCCCAATGCATTCTCAATCATGTGCATCAAATGCATTTGTGAATGGCTTTGAAATAAACAGTTGTGTGGCATTGTCTCCATGAAGACAGGCGCTGGTGTGCGTTTCTCCTGCAAGGTTAAACTATTGAATGAATTGCAAAAATACCAGTTCTTCTGTGAGTGATTGTCTTAAGAGTGTGATATTGCAGCCACAAAAGTTTATTGTGCAATTAGCGTGTTCAAGGAAAGCCAATAACAGACATTGCCACAGAGTGTGCAGAAGCCGGAGTGCATCCTGAGACAAGAGTGTCTCGTTTTTCAGTTTGGTCAGTTGTCCTCTTGCGTAAAGAGTGACAATGATTTTGTATGTGGTAGCTTTGCAGCATATCTCTTCTTTTCCCGTCTATCTCATTGCCACAAAGGCTTAGAGACTCACAGGCCTGCCAGCAGCAACCCTCAATGAGGAACTACACCCTGTGTGTGTGCGTGTGTGCGCGGGCGTGTGTGTGTGTGTGTGTCTATGTCGTCCTGGGTGTGTTTG
>OMMV01092072.1:0-14432 GCA_900302635.1 Chatrabus melanurus
TGATCTCGCGGTGATTTTGGCGAATTTGTATTAAAAAAAAACCCCCACCACTTCATTTCGGGTTAAAAATGCATTGTAACGCGCGTTACTGACATTTGTAACGAGTAAAATATTACCAAAAATTTTTTTGTAATGCCTTACATTACCACGTTACAGCAAAAAGCAATGCATTACAGTAATTAATTACTTTTGTAATGCGTTACTCCCAACACTGGAAATCAGTGACATCAACCAAGTTGGACACTCCCCATACTTTGGTTCAATGTGAAGCTTGTAATCTCAGTTTTTATGAACATCTAATTCGACACGCAAAGGAGAGACGAACCCTGTTTTTTTGTTGTTTTTTGCTATATTTCGCTGCTCTTACTGATCGTTCTCTTGGTTGTTTTCTGTTATCTGGGACATTTCCTGGTTGGGGAGACGTGGTTATTGTGGAATGATAGCATTAGCTTGTTGTAGCTGTTAGCGGTGTAGCTTTGCTAGCCCGCAGCAGCTTCCTGCTATTTGCTAAAGCTAATTCTGGCACAATGATTTGTGTAAGTATGTTATTTATAAAGGGTTTTTAAGGACTTACTGGTGTGATAACACCAGTAAAAAAAAAAGACAACCCCCCCCCCCAAAAAAATGGACCTATATTCCAATATTGATGCAGGGTTGATATAAACCAAAAAAAAAAATAATAATACATCTAACTGCCCAAATTTCTTTAGACATTGTCCAACAAACATACTAACAAAGGTAGTTTGCTTTTATTCTCAGTGTAGGGTGGATTTTTCTAAGTACAGTGGCAGCTGCGTACTTTACTCTCATTCATTACTTACAAAATAAATTTTTCAGAAAAGGGTTTCCTACAAACGAACCAATCACTAAAGGCGATTGGAACATTCAGAGGCTTGATTGGTAACAATGTTTGTTGTTTACAAAAAAAATTTTTTTTTTTAAAGTGAACTTATCATTTAATGGGGCAAATACGAAATAGCACCCACAAATCTTACCTTTTAACCCAACAGCATTGTTTTTTGGTTTTGAAAATGTGCATGTTTACTGCTTTAAAAAAGTTTCCTACATCATGGGATCGTATTATCCAGTTTTTCACCAAGATAATACAGATCACCACGTGTCTTTTCCTGAGAACATGTATTAATGTTTGTAGCCAAAAATACCCCAAAACCACTGAGGTGATCTGTTGTAATATGGTCACATTTTCATGTCTCTAAGAAACAAGCTGTTCACTGTCTGACCGTTTACATGGAAGGGAGCTGCTGCTTGCTTGTGACCACTCGCTCTGGAGAGGGGGCGTCTCGCTGTCTCTCGCCGGCAGACAGTGGGGATATGTTTCAAAGAACAGACCAGCTCTCTGGGCGTATCACAAAGAACAAGCAGGAGCTCAGATATGTGCTTCCGTGACATATGTCACATAAATCTAAAACAAGCCGTTGTGGGGCCTAAATTTCCTGGAAAGCATCTCCAGCCACAGTCACAGAATTGTGGGATGTTAGAGATGTTAAACATCACATCTCAGGCATGACAGTAAAAGGCAGATTTAAAAAATATATATCCTGTGAAAATCTGGTGACGAGTCAATATTCCAAAGGCCCGTCAGTCCGAAGGCCCGTCTGTCCGCACGTTAAAAAAATGGAGCAAAATAGAGTTACTTTTAAGGGACCCGTCCTATAGGTAGAAATATGCATTATATTTATAAAATACCCAACAAATAAGGATTTTATTTGTAACATTGGGGGAGGGGGGGGGCAAGCCCCCAAAACTCAAAAATGTATTATAATGATTAACCCTATCCCTAACCCTTAAGAGTAACTAACAAACTAACCCTACCTCTAACCCTAATTTTCGGACCAATGGACCTTAAGCCTAAAAAGAGAGCGCAACATTCCCTGTGCGGCGAGTGCGGGTGATTAAAGAACGAGATGAAAATATAAACGAAGCCAAACATTTTACTATTTTTAGAACGCAAACATGCTTTATAAATCCCGCAAAAAATAGTAAAATGTTTGGCTTCGTTTATATTTTCATCTTCTGTGGAATATATCCCATCATGCGTCGCAACCGTATCATGTGACTCCCGAGTGAAAATGGCTGATCGTCATGGGCAAAATCTCAGTCAACATGATTTCAAACTTGCTAGGTATGTTGAATTTACTCCATTTGATAGATCTATCCCGCATACACACGTGTTATCTATAGTGATCGCTAGCTCTCTATTAAAATTCCGCACAAATTATCATTCGTAAGACAATTCATTGTTGCACGAACCATAACAAAAGCATAATGAAGTGATGTAATCGCTATGGCTTTACCTGCACATATACATCGCTCCAGCTTGCCCCTTAATGTCATGCATTTTTCTAGTACAGATTATATGGTTTTAAGCAGATTTTAGGGCAACCATTAAGAATGGCTCCCATTTTTCATAGATATCCATGCTGCAGTTTTGCATGCAAATCTTTTCAGGTGGGTAAAGATGCATGAACGTTTACCTACAAGGCCACTCAAAAGCTCATCTTTTATTCTGCTGCACATTATTCTGTGCAGGTGACTGTCGCTGCCTGCTGTGAATGTGAATACAAACACAGTGACTTTGAAAAGGATCTCCACTGCTCTCTAGTGGCCATTAGAGACACGGCACCACAGGTCAGGATGGCAGCCATTTTACTCTCTGAGGCGTGTTGTGCACAGCATGCTGCAGATGGAGTGCCACACCACAGGCTTACGTCTCAGATTTTAGAACTTGACTTTAAGTCATACAAGCACAGTTGGCGTGCACAGCACAGCGTGAGTGAGGTGTCAGTCATTCCTTCACAGCTGCAGATATGACCTTATAATAAGCTGCTTTTGGCTGCTCCTGGTTTTTTGCTCAGCTGATCTGGTAAGGATCCGCACGTTGATTTGGCAACAAGTTTTATGCCGGATGGCCTTCCTGATGCAACTCCAGATATGCAAGACATCTAAAGACATCTAGTCGTTACCTTAGGTTACTGGTTAGTAAAGATATGACATTGCCAAACCCCTCTGTCTCGGGACCTCATAAATCCACAAGTTCTTCACCGGTGTCTCTCGATCGCAAAGGCAGAAGACCCAGAGACATGATTTCACTGCTGAGATAAATGAATGTCTCGACTAAACAGTTTCACTATAAACAGATGGCCAAGTCCAAGAAGTCATTGAAAGCCTGGATCTTATCTTACTCCAGGACAATCGCAAACCCAAGTGCTGCAATCAGGTTATCCATTGATTCTGCAAAGATCACAGCATTGTCCGCAAACTCAAGGTCAGTGAACATTAACTCACCAACAATGCGTCTAAGCTATTGGTTTCCACAGCCCTACCCAACAAACAGTCCATGTAGTCCTTGAGCCAGACCCCCAAATTTTGGACACCAGTCTCATTTTGAGGGATTATGATTATCATTATGATTTTCCAGTAGCTATACATCCCTAGTTATGGAAAATATGTGATAGCATTGCATCCATGGTAGTTTTCCTTATTTTTCACCAGTTTTATAACCCTACCTCTGCAAAACTTTTGTGAAATAGGGCTGATGTGTGATTGGTTGTGGGATGAAAGAATTACCCCCTATCTGCTCCTAAATTGGCATCCACTTTGGGGCCAATTAAAGTACCATGGATGGATGGTTAGTCTAGTGTCAATGATATTGAAAAAAAAATTTACATTTTTTTAATCCAAAAATGCATTTTTTAAATTTATTTTTTAGCCAATTTCCCGTTCTTAATTGTGGTGCCACAACCGTTGAAGCTCAATAGCCATAATACATATGGAAATGTTTTCCAATCTTTTCTCTTTACAATGATACTCAAATGAAGGTGCTGAGTCTAGTATGGTAGTTTCTATGACAGATTCTTTACCCCTACCCCTAAGTTGCAAAAAAAAGGGCAAAATTACTCAAAATGTCTTCAAAAATCTAAACCTAATCATATAGGTGAAAATAAAATCTATTCATCTGCCATGCATATTGCATGGCATCTATAATACTAGAAAACTACCATGGATGCAATGCTGTCACACATTTTCCATAACTAGGGATGCAAAGCTACTGAAAAACCGCCACCACATTTAATCCCTCAAAATGAGACTGATCAACCCTCTGGTTCAAGGACTATTGCAAGCATTGAACAGAGTAGGAGCCAGAACACATCCATGATGAACGGCAGAATTCATGGGAAGAAATCACAGACATCTGCCCACGCTTTGTACAGCATTCACAGAGCCTGTGAATCGGCTGGCTATGGTATCCAGAAACTTTTTGGAGATCCAACAAATTCTCAGGATGCCCTACAAAGCAGCCCGGTCAACCAAATCACACGCTTTGCGAAAATCAACTCTGGTTGCAAAGAAGCACTGCCGATATTCACCTTGCGTTCATTTTGTACTCGCAAAGCTAGCATGCCTCAACAAATCAGTAAGAGGCTTGATTATGAACAAGGTTTTAATATGACTAGGGCTGTAAAAAGTAAACGTGACCTTTAGTCGAGTCACAGAATTTGATGGGTAACAGAGTTTGGTGTAACGCCTGAACACAGTATAAAATAGACTGCTACATGAATGTTCCAGCGAGATGTACAGAGATGTAATTACGGACCAATAGTAAAATGTCGGAAGCAGCGAGAAACCTGCACTTTATAGGAAAAGTCTCCTGTCACGTCTTTCTCCGTATCTGATTGCTGTAAAAACACTCCATTTGCTCTTTTCTAAATCACCCACTTGAGTAACAGTTAAAAATGAATTAAGTCACTCAGTGAACCGCTAAAAAAACAAAGTTGTTGTTGTGCATGATAAATGAGTTTCTTGTGTTTTAATCATTTATTTTTGATCCTTCACTAAGCTCTGGCAGGCTTAACAGACGCAATGGGACTGCTGTTCCCTGGGTTTTACCTTAAGGCAGTCAGGCTTTGCGCCGTTCTAGGTTTTAGCTGTGAAGCCACGAAACTGTGACTGGTGACACAGCATACAAAATTTGCACAATGCACAGTTTCTCCAAGCACAGCCACAGAAGCCTATAACTCCTTCAAAGTTGACTGGATATCTTGGTGGCTTCCCTCACTAGCCTCCTTCATGCATGGTCATTCAGTTTTTGAGAACTGGCTACTCCAAACAGATTTACCATACAGTACCATGCTGTGTGTATTTCATAGTGATTGATGTAAATGAAGTCCGAGATATATTCAGTGACTTGCAAATGTCTATTATGGTGTTGTACAGATGCAAAATTACAAAAATTATGTCACTGTCCAGATACTTATGGACCTGACTGGATTAGCTTCAAACTGTCCACAGCTGTCTCTAAACAAGCAATAGATACACACACACGCACACACACAGCAGAGCAGCAGCGAGGTCTATCTGATGGAATTATTTTGGGAGTCGGTAAGTCACAGTGTAGCACTAAGCTGTTTATTTTTGGCTCTGCCTTTCAAATTCTGCACAAAGCCTGTGTGAGCTGTGGCTCTTCAGCTCAGCGGTCAAACACCGCTCAGAAACTCTTTTCTCGTTGTACCTGTCGTACAGCATACTGGATGAAATGGCTGCTTGGCTTCCTCCTGTGCGTGTCCTTTCCCGTGGCATTCTGCCGTACCAGACAGTCCCAAATCGTCATTTGGCCGAGTCTGAGCTCTTCTGTTCAGCCTGAAATCCCTCCAACTGGCTGTCACCTTCAAAGCTCTTCAAGCATTGTTTCTTGGCATTCCTGGTTTTGCACATTCTTGTCCCTTTTCGTTTTCTTGTTTAATGTTTTTCCATTTTTCATATTTTGAGCCCCTTTGTTCCCTTTGATCTCTGCCTCTCCTGTTTTCCTTGCCTTCATGTGTTCTTTCCTGCCTCCTTCCCTTTTCCTCACTCATTCTTTGCATTTCTTTCTCGAAAGGTGACTGCCACTGCATATTTTTTTTTTTTTTTTAAACCTATTGCGTGGTATTGTTTTTGGTCTAGTGTGTCCATGTGTGTTTGAACAAAATAACGCAGATATTTGATCCGATTTGGACCAAACTTGGGGGAATGATTGGGGGTCAGCCAAGAACAAAGTGATTTGGGGAAAAAATGGTTACAAGTCAGGGCCACAGGCCAAGGTCAAAATTTGGGCCCAGTGCTATTGGGGATATTTTAAATATAAAGATGCACCTATGGTTACAATTAAATACTAATATGAAGTCATTTATCACCTTTCTTTTGGTCACATGACCTTTGACCTTGGTTTGACTTGAAAGGTCAAACTCAAGGTCATAACCACTTAACTCAAACAGTTTGTAGCCAATGGATTAAACGGTGACTAGTCAATATTCCGAAGGCCCATTGGTCCGAAATGGAGCAATATAGAGTTACTTTTAAGGGACCTGTCCTATAGGTAGAAATATGCATTATATTTATAAAATACCCAACAAGTAAGGATTTTATTTGTAAAATTGGGGGGGCAAGCCCCCAAAAGACAAAAATTTATTATAATTATTAACCCTAACCCTTAAAATAAACTAGCTAGCTAACTAACCCTAACCATAATTTTCGGACCAATGGACCTTCAGAATAATGACCCGTCCCCGGATTAAACATGGTGGAAAGGTTGTGTGTTAGTCATGAATAAAGTAGTTTAATTTTGGACAGAATTGTGTCCAGGTCACACAGAAACATATAAAATGGTAAATGGACTATATTTCTATTGCACTTTTCCATCTGAAGCAGATACTCAAAGCAGCTTACAACGATGCCTCACAGTCACCCTTTCACAAACACCAATGTCAGTAGGCTGCCATGCAAGGCGCTCAACTGCACAACGGGAGCAATGACCTTGCCCAAGGGACCTTAGTGATTTTCCTGTCTGACAAGGAATCAAACCGAGGATCTGCTGGTCTCGAGCCCAGCGCTTTAACCTCCAGACCATCACCTCCCCAAGGCGATATTATATTTCACGGTATCCCTGAATCACAAAGAATTAATTTGCATGAATTAGTGTCAAACTTGTAAGGCATGGGTGATGCACTTTCTGAGTGCCCATTCTAGTTTCCTTTTTTCTCCATCTTCTGCCATATATAGTTTTTAGTCAGCGATCATGGAATCCCTTGCACATGGTATTGAACGACTCTGGGATTTGCTGTGACACAGCAAGCTAACCAGAAAAAGACATTTCAGGATGAAGGTTTTAGTTTGTCAAAAGATAGTGGAATTACATAGTTATTGCCAATCAGGGCCAGAAACCCAAGAATCAGCCGTAAAGATAATGACAACTTTGCCATTTTGTGTGATTTGTAAAATATTGGAGCTGGTGAAACAGTTAAATGTGCTTCACCATCACCACCATCAATCATTTCAAACCTGAAATGATTGATGGTGACTGCATCAGTTTTCCCACACTTACTGTACAGACCACCTTTCCCAGAGTAATAGTACAGGCTGTTGTATCATTCTGTCAAAATTTCATATCGATTTTTTTTTTTTTTACCATGCAAACCCATGTTGCCATTTTTCCTGAAACAGCTTCATACTTCATTTGCATATTTTCAAAATGGCTGACAAATTCCCAGTAATTATACCTAAGGGAACATGGACATGTGTTCCAATGTATACAGTTGTGTAGCAGATACTTGTTCATTTGATGAAGATTATTAGTTATCTTGCATGTACTTTGAAGATCTAGTAACAAAAGATTGAGTTAGAGCTCACTCACAGTTGCTGAAGATTATTAAATATCTTACATATACTTAAACATCTAGTAGTGTGAGGCAATTTTTCATTGTATTAATACACATTTTGTGAACGCTAATAAACATAAGGCTGCTGCATAAAGGACTAATTCTGTTTTTTTTGTCATGAAAAGTGAATTCTCTGACCTAAAAAAACCTATGCCCTTATGTGTCACACATGGTACCTCAGTGAACTATTGGGTATGTTGAAGAATAGATCTATTGCTAATTTATATTGAAAATGGTGGTCATTTTTATTGAATATAACCAAAAAAGTACATGTATTGATCTGATGGATTATACCTGAAGGTATTCAAAGTGTGTTACCACTGGAAATTCTTGCGAGAGGAGATAGTTGCTCCCTCATTGTTTCATGTTACATGTCCGTTTCATCAGAAAATCAGCCGTTCAGATAGCACATTTTGAAACCACTGTAAAACCATCAAACTAACTTTGAAAAAAAATGGCAACATGGGTTTTCCTACCATTTTGGATGTATTCTACAGAAAAAAAGCATATTAAAAAAATCTATATGAAATTTTGCCAGAAGCTGTTTTTTGACACAATAGCATGTACTATGATGTCTCATTTGTGTTGGAAAGATTTTTTTTTAATGAAAGGATTCCAGAGGGAAGTTTCCGTAAAGTCAACATTGCGCATTACCACTTTCCCTTGAAAAACAACTCATCTGTACTTATTTTTCACCTATTTCTCACGCCATTACTAATCCTCTGTGGCTAAGTGGACAGCTAACAATCTTCCTTAAAATGTGTTGGAAACATAGCTGAAACAGTAGCTGATGGAACACATTATCACTGGTGAAAAAACAATGGCCCCCATCTTCCACCTGGCACAAATTGGCTATTTCCAGCTAACACAGGTGTCATTTTTACAGCCAGCACGCCTGTCCATTAAGTCATGATAGCCCGGGTTGCTCTGAGCCTCAACACTGAGGCACCTGCATGCTGGATCATGCTTAGGGATCATGTCTCCCTAAGTAACCATTCCTTTGACACAAAATAATTCTAGCTGTACCCAAGGATCCTCCAAAGAGACCGAGTACCAAAGATATCCAGTCATCCCCTGAGGTCACTGGTTAGCAAGTCTCACAACCATACAGTAAGACAGGAAGCACCAGGCACCTAAAAAATTGGACCTTTGTTCTCCTACAAATTTATCAGCATCACCAAACACCTCTGTCCAGGAACTTCATGACTCCACAAGCTCTTCCTCAATCTCTCAATCTCAAAGGCTGAAGACTCAGAGACATGAACGTTACTGCTGAGTGAATCTCTGTACAATTTCAACACTTTCATTCAGGAAGTCATTGAAAGCCTGGATCTCATTCTTAATCCAGGACCATCACAAACCCATAAACTCAGATTCCTCACTCAGCTTCTCAAGTGCTGCAACCAGGACACTGATCTGCAAAGATCACAGCATTGTCCACAAAGTCAAGGTCAGTAAACATTTCCTCGCCAACAAAGGCACCAAAAGGCGCTGGACTCCACAACCCCACCCAACACCAAGTCCGTTCAAGCAATGAACAGTGCAGGAGCCAGAACACATCCCTGAAGAACGTGTCTTCACTGGGATGAAGTCAGAGACTCTGCCTCCCCCTCTCCTCACAGCACTCACAGTACCTGTGTATAAGATGGCTATGATGTCCAACATCGTGGGGATGCCATATATTTTCAGGATGTCCTAGAGAGTATCCCAGTCAACTGAATCAAACACTTTCCGAAAATTAACATAAGAAGCACTGCCGATATTCGCGCTTGCGTTCAATGAGTCCTCGCAGAGCTAGGATGCAGTCGATGGTTAACTTCTTGGGTGTGAAGCCACCCTGCTCTGGTTACTGAGCGGCAAGTAACTGGGACTGAATCCTGTTCAGAATAATCCTCACAAGTATCTTTTCTGGTACAGAGAGCAGTATAATACCTCTGTATCTGTTCCAATCCAGGCAATCACCCTTTCCTTTCCATAGTGGGACAATAAGTCCTTTCTTGCAATCTGTAGGGATATGTGTTTGCAAGAAATTGTTATTGTACAGAAGAACCAACTCGGGGAACAACAGTATTTAAAAATGCTAGCACTTTTACTTTTCTCTGAATTTGCCATTGCACTGTGCCATGGTTTGCCTTCTAGACTGTTTTTGTTGTTTTGTTTTTTTGCGACATGCCATTCAAGTGCTTGCTTACGCTGCCAGCCATCTTGCTTGGCCCATGTAATGGTGACCGGGTTACCAATGTAGTCAGTACAAATGATCTATGCATGTAATTGAAATTGTCAGGACTTACAAACAGTGTACAGTATATTGATCTGTTTTCCTGATTTGCTGTATCTGCTACTTTACATGATGCAGGACAATTCAAGTTTGTGAACAGAGGTAGCAAACAAGGCAGTGAATCCAAAATTGTCATCAATCAGACAGCAACAATGAAAAATGATGTTCCATTCACAAGAATACAGTTACTTTGGAATAGCAGCAGAGTGGACTATAAGGGCCCCTGACAACATGCCACCAAGTTAAACATTCAAGGTCTTTGCAGCAGTAAGACATCCTGCTTTGTCAGCTATAATATCTTCACCTCCTCCTCGATAAAATTAACATTTGTCTTTCCTCCTGCTGCCTCCCCTGCACTAGCTTTATCTTGTAATCCCAATTTGGGATCTGGAGCTGGCTGTGGTCTCTGCTCCTTTGGAGATTTTCTGGTATGTAACTTATAGCCGGAGCCTTGCAGAGCCTCACTGTGGGCACTACAATGCCTGGCCGCACACTGCTCCTTCTCAGCATTGTCAGCGGCAGGAGACTTGCTCGTCTCATGGCCATCGCCGAAGCTGTGGCCATTTCATTCAGTAGCTGAGGCTGAAGACTCGCCCTCCGATCCTTTGTCTTTGGGATGAGGAGGACCCGTGAGTTCTGGAAAAATCTCTTGTAGTTGTTCAGCCTGTCTGGGCCCAGACGCTTCAGCTCAGTGATTCGTTGCCTCCTCAAGATCTCCTGCACTGCGAGGCGACGCTTCCCAATGCACGGCGGACTGCCCGGACACACAGTGTGGCAAGCTGTGGCAATGAAAGGGCTGGAGATACTGGTAGTCACCCGGACCATGTGGTCAAGAGCCCCATCATGCACAAGATTTAGCCTGTTGTTGATGTAAAACTTGTAAGGACAGCAGGAGATAAGTTTGGACAAACATTTCCAGCAGGACTTTGGATTTTGGGCCTGGGTTACCGATTCCTATGGAAAGGAGATTACAGAGAGTGAGGAGAAGGAATCAACAAATTAACTTCAGTGTGATTTTTAGAAGCCTTTTATTTCTCACAAGGAAATAAATAAGGTTGGAGAGTTTACTGGTAAAGAGTACATTAACCTGTAGCATGGGCCACTCCAGACAAAAGGTGTCACAGAACTGCTCGGCACAGGGATTCATCATCAGCCGATACATCAGGTGGGCTGTGTCATACCGACCAGTGAAGAGGGCCCACTCCCTGGGTGTCAAGCGCCGACCATAGTCCCGTGCTTCCACATTGCCTCCTGGAGACAGAAGGACTTATGAACTTCACATCTTTGAGTTCAAGTCTGATTCAAGTCTGTAGTCTCTGAAGAACAAGACTGAGTCCAAACTCATGCCTTTGAGTCCAAGTCAAACATCTCTGCAATAAGACCTAATAGTCCTATTTGGAAAGCATTTATTTTCTGTGAACTTTTTGAATTTCTTAATTCATAGAAAAACACTGAACAATTGTATTCATGCACTTTCTGCAAGCATCAAATATGTCAATATTTGATGCTTGCAGAAAGTGCATGCATACAATTTGAAAACTCACTTTCATTTTTTAATTACATTGGACAATTCTTTGGCATTTCCCACTTTTACATTTTCAGGCTTTTTTGTTAATATGAAGGAAAATATAAAATTTCACCCTAACCTTTAATGGTGAATATTCCTTTGAAATATTCAAGGATCCACATCTGATCATCAATTTTACCTAAATCACTAAATAAAATAACTTAATCACTTCACTGTAAAAAAATAAATAAATAAAAAATGGGAAAAAAAACTTACAAATGCTAGTCATCCCAGTGTAAGGACTTTTTGAGATTACACAATTAAAGGGGAGCTAAAAGTTTTCTCAAAGGGTCATGGAAAATGAAAAAAAAAAAGAACCGCCCGCAGTGATCTTTACATTTACTTTGACTTCTGTTTCATTGCAGATAGTGAACCAAAGATATTTCATGTTTTGTGTGGTCAACTTCATTTCATTTAGTATACATCCATCCCTCCATATAAGGCCTGCAACACATTCCAAAAAAAGTTGGGACGGAGGCAATTTATTTTAAATATAAGGATTAAATAATCACTTTTACAGCCAGTTTTCTTTAGCTTTTTTTGCTTGTTTGTTTGGTTTTGTTGTTGTTTTTTGTTTTTTGCATTTTCCATATCGTCCCAACTTTTTCTGATTTGGGATGTATATATTAGGTTGGATTAAGTTGAAATTTCTATTTAATTCAACTCACAAACTCAAGTTCAATGTACTAAAATGATGTTCATTGAAAAATAAGCACAAGCATTCAACGGCATCGTTTTGTCCTTAAAGAACTGATCTTTTCCACACACTAACCCTCTCAGAGTTTTATAAGATTGGGGGCAGAAGAAATTTGGAGTTCAGTGTCACAAACCTATTATTTTTAAGTACACTGAGCCTGAAAAACCACAAGGTTTGAATAGCAAGTTACACTGAAAAAAAAAGAGACTTGTTGGACCAACCTAATAAAAGTGCTTCAGTTGGTAACTCTCGAATGAATATGGTTGATCCAAACTAACTTAAGAAGCAATAGTTACACCAGCTTAACCAAATTTGGGAAAACAATTCATTTGAGTGTTACCAGTTGAAGCAATTTAATTAAGTTTTGTCTTTTTTCAGGGTACTAAAACATAATTGTTAACTCAGGTTGACCTAAGTTGCTTGTCTACTGTTTCTCAAACTTTTATTTAACAGCAATTTTCCAGTCATGAGCCATAGCATTGGCTGCAGCAAACAAAAAGACACAGACTAAATTAAGCAGCATTGGTACAATTACCATATAAAAAACTGTAAGCACAATATTCAAATTTTTAAAATGTAAAAATAATTCTTTAATTACAACTCCATTTTTTTACTGAACAGCAGATCCTGATAATTCCATTGTTATTCCAATGCCGTGGTAAAGACATCTTACTTTACACATAAGCATCTTATGACATATTGGAGGTGTGTACTCTATGTGCGGCACTGACTCATTGGGCTTTTAGAAGTGTTTTATGAACTTGGATGTGGTGGATCCATCATCTTTTATCTTTTTTCTTTCATCCTTTACATGATGCAATTTTTCTCTTTAGTTGAAGGGTTTTGAATTGTGTTCAGCTCCTCACTGATCTTAGAAAGCCCCTCAGACATCATTATTCACAAGTCTGACTGAAGTTTAAAGTCAAAGGCAGGATTAAAAGTAAAATTTGACTCTTTTCCACACAAATATATTTTAGAATTGTTGCCCATTGACCTTCAAACAGCGTATGCACATTTTGGAAAGACCTACACGATATAATTATCATTATGTCCACATATTCGCGTGTTTCTTTGTTAACTAGCATGTTTTGTGGCCAGTAGTGTCCCTTTTGATGGATTTTACCAGCCATCATGATGGCCCTGACACAGTCGGCCCGGCCCTGCATGGCAGCTTTCATCAAGGCTGTGAAACCGTGACAGTTCTTCCTCTCGATGTCCAGCCCGGGGAAGTAGTTCAGCAAGTAGTTAGAGATGATCACATGACCTGCAGACCAGAGACAGAGTGTTTGCAGGTACATTTAATTTGGGCTGCTTTCTGTCAACACAGGATGATATTTGAAAAGAATCTGAAAGTAATTATTAAAAGTGTCACGCATATCATTCGTAAAGTTTTGATTGATACACAGTCGAGGATATTTGTAATGGCTGTTTTTAGGACTTGGTTCCAAATACACCTATGGTTACTATTAAACGCTACTATGAAGTCATATATCTCCTTTCTATTGGTCACATGTCCTTTGACCTTGGATGACCGTGAAAGGTCAAACTCATTTAGAATGGCTATTTTGAGGAATTGGTTACAGATACAACTACGATCACGATGAAACACAAATACACTGCGTGCACAATTATTAGGCAAGTTGTATTCCTGAGGATTAATTTTATTGTTGAACAAAAACAGTGCTCTCAGTCAATCCAAAATGATAATAAACCTCAAACCTGAATGTTTAATAAAAGAAAAGTGAGTTTTGGCTTTCTCAGGGGACTATATATGTGTGCACTATTATTAGGAAAATTTTCCCATCTCACTTGTTTATTTGTTAATTTTGAGTTGTTTATGTGTTATACTTACTCCAATAAATGAAAATAAACACTTTTAACATTTCAAAAATATTCAGTGACCAATTAGCCACCCTTCTTTTCAGTAACTGCCATGAGCCTTCCATCCATGGAGTCTGTCAGTTTCTTGATCTGTTGACGATCAACTTTTCATGCAGCAGCAACCACAGCCTCCCAAATGCTGTTCAAAGAGGTGTATTGTGGTCTAAGCGTCAAGCTCCGGCTTGGCGCAGCTGCCCCCGGAGACCGGAGGTTCGCTTCCCAGTCTTGTCAGTGCCGAGTATGGCCGGCGCATAGGAGCGGCAACAATTGGCCCCGCCGCTCCGAGGGTGGACTCGG